>APFE030706488.1:0-28298 GCA_000404065.3 Pinus taeda
TTTTGACAGAGGATTAATGAAAGGCAGCGGCTCTGTTTCATGAGATTCTTGTGGTGTGAGTGTAGCAAACGTGTTCTCTTTATGTTTCATATGTATTTCGTTATGTTTCACAGTTCATTCATATTCATTTCTAGTGAAATTTTCTAAGTAAGATAAGGTAGAATTCATGTTTATTGCTCTGCTTGTGGGAAAGTTTCAGTTATGTGTTCTTCTTCTGTTGAAAAGGATTCATGTGTTTATGCCCTTTTCACCCTCCTAAACAATATTTCCATTCCGCATTATTTCAAATTTAATTGCTATACTTTCCGCCTATCTTGCCTCACGAAGTAATCTGTGCCTTTGTGTTAAATTCTCTGCTCATTGCTGCTCGGTGGTCCCATACATCCCAAAAAACTCAGTCATTTATAAAAAATTACTTCTTGTATCCATATTTATTTATTAGCCTAAAATCAATATTTCACTGCAAGTCATCTCAGACCATATCGTTTTGATTATTCACTGAGTGTGACCCGGAGAGAGCCCTCTCCTGTTTTGGTAGGGCTAGCTACTAGACTAAGCGTGGTTTGTGGTTACCCTGAAATTTGCCTTCTATCAGCCTAAGGCAGATTTAGGTGCTAACACGTCCCAAAGATCAGAAATCTCCTGAAGAACAACAACTCGTTCTTCAACCTCCTTTTCCAGAATCATTTGTAGATGAGGATACTAATGAATAATAAGATCATCAGATTGGGTGTTTCGATGATGAGGAGACCCAAGTTTCTTCCACCAAAGAAGAACATGATCTCTCTGTTGGTTCTCAGGAGAAAAAGACAACCTTCATCTATGTGATTCAATTGTTTATCAACATGGGTACAATAATGTAGTGACAGATTTTAAAAGACAGTACAACCTCAAAAACTGGAATGTCCCTATTAAAGCTCCGCCACAAAAGATAGTAGCCGAACAACAAGATGAACCCAGAAAATAGATACTGAAGAGGCCAGAGGATCGAAATAAGGACAATCCAAAAGAAGCAAGAAAGGAGACCAAAGATGCAGAAAAATTATAGTCAGCTTTTAATCTGGAGTCTAAAATCAATAAGTTGAAAGTGTCCATTCCTTTTGCTGAACTTTTATGAAATGAACAATATAGGAAAATAATTTCTACTATGACTAAAAATTCAAAGATTGATCAAGTCAACATAGTTTCACAAGATTATTTTAACCTAGATGACAATGCTCTCGAATTTGTATTTGGCCCACACGTCACAAGTGAAAATTATGATGTGCCCCAATTTTATGTAAGTCTAAATGTACATGATATGATTCTTCATAACACATTGTTAGACTCTGGAGCCTCACATAATCCCATGCCAAAATCAATCATGGACCATCTAGGACTCCAAATTACTAGGCCCTATAAAGATGTGTTCTCCTTTGATTCCAAAAAAGCAAAATTCTTAGGGATGATTAAGGATTTAGTTGTCAACTTAGGTCAAATTCCCGTTAAAATTGTTTTGATGGATATAGTAGTAGCAAATATTCTTGCCAGATTTGGTATGTTGTTATCTCGATCTTAGGTAGCAATATTTGGATGAACTTTACAGATGGACATGACTTATGCTTCTATACCATTTCTTGGTGAAATGAAAAGGCTATATCAAGAATTTCAAATGGTCTATATGGTAAGCAGCAAAATGCAGCCAGATAATCATCCAATATATGCAATAGACACAAAGATGGGATCACAAATCTTTTTCAACGATTGTTGTGTTTAGGGAGAAACATCAGCAACAAGTGAAACTGATATTCAACAATAACATGTTCAAATTTCTTCAGGGGAGGTCTGGAAATTACTTTGATGGATCCACATGTGAGAGGGTTCGAGAGCAGGTGTGTGGATTTTCCCACTAGATTGTATAAGGCAATTTTATTCTTTTAAATTGTTGTCCCGAATGTACAAATAACATAGCAGAGTATGAAGCTCTACTTATTGGTTTAAATCTATTACGAGAGAAAAAGGCACAAAAAGTTCACATTTTTGGAGATTCAGAGTTGGTTGTGAACTAGGTTCAATCTGTCTATCAAACTAGGTATCTGAGAATAAGAGCTTACAAAAATGAAATTTAGAATTTGTTTTCTAACTTCTTTGTTGAACATGAAATTTCATTGATACCAAGAGAGAAGAATGGAATTGCAGATGTTCTAGCAAAGGATGCTAGTACATTTAGAGCTTCGTTGTATTCAAATGAAAAATATGAGATAAATGTTAGACACTGGCCTTTAATTCAAGATAATACAAAGCATTGACAAGTTTTTGAAGACGATCAACAGATCAAAGGATTTCTGGAGAGAACAAATGAATTCCTCATCACTTCGATACAAAGGCATGAATATGAAATTGCAAATGAAAATTATGAAACAATAGTCTATTTGAATGTTGTAGTATGAAAGGAAATTATTCAACTTAGTAATTTTGTTCTTAGAGGCTTAGTACCCTTAGAAAGATTATTTGATTCTAATGATGTAGCATTGAAGCCAAGAATTCTACCAATTGAGGGGGGAGATGGAGGATTATAATTTGAGAACCAAAAGTGACCCAAAAGTTGTCAATGTTTCCAGCACTTTGAAAAAGAGCAGAAAACATAGTATGCAAAATTATTGAAGGAATTTATTGATATATTCACCTAGAGATATGAAGATTTGAAAATTTATGATCAGTCCATTATCCAACATACTACACCACTTAAGGAAAATGAGAAACCATTCAAACAAAAGTTAAGAAGGATCAATCCAAATCTATTGCCACTTAACAAGTAAAAAGGTTGTTGGCTGCAAAAATAATCATTACACTCAGATTTTCCAATTGGGTAGCAAACTTGTTTCCAGTAAGAAAGAAAAGTGGGGAAATTCACCTACACTTGGATTTCAAAAATTTAAATAAAGTCGTAATGAAGGATAATTAACCTTTACTGAAAATGGATCACATTCTCCATAAGGTGGTTGGTTCAGAAATAATTTCCATGCTGGATGGGTTTTCAGGATACAATCAAATCCTAGTCGACCCAAAAGATCAGGAGAATATTGCCTTCACCACACCATGGGGTACATTCATGTATTCTAAGATGCCATTTAGACTCATGAACGCAAGAGCCACTTTTCAATGCGCAATGACATTACCTTTGCTGACGAAAGAGATAAGTTTGAGGTGATTTATCTAGATGATATTACTGTTTTCTCAAAGTCTTAATTTGCCCATCTGAAACATCTTAGGACAATTTTTAGTAAGTGCAGGAAATTCATAATTTCTCTTAATCCAAAGAAATCCCATTTTTCCATGAGAGAAGGCATGTTGTTCGGATATATAGTGTCAAAGGACGACATCAAGATAGACCCCAACAGAGTGACAACAATCCAAAAAATTGAATAGCCAAGAAGTAAGCAGGAAGTGCAATCTTTCTTAGGTAAAGTAAACTTTCTGCGATGTTTTATTCCAAATTTTGCAGAAATCTTAAAAGTAATAACATGAATGCTTAAGAAAGGGAGTGAAATTAAGTGGATTGAACAAGTGAAAAATTCTTTTAATGAAATTAAGAGAGCCTCAGGTCAAGTGACTATACTCATTAGTCCATATTTTTCAAAATATTTCATGATTTTTTCTTTTTCTTCCAAACACACTATTTCTAGTGTGTTGCTTCAGAAGAATGACGTAGGATCAGAACAACCCATCTCCTTTTTCAACATGGCATTGAGGGATGTTGAACTAAAGTACAATATTCTAGACAAACATGCATATGCATTTATCAAATCACTAAATATTCTAGAGTGTTTTATGTACCAGATGTTGCAATAAAGAGTATTTTAGTACAACCAGACAATGATGGCCAAAGACGGACATAGATTGCTAAAATGTTGGAGTATAACATGGAAATCAAACCTACTAAGTTGATTAAAGGACAAGGTCTAGCCAAACTAATGACTGAGTTAAATCTTCATGTTGTGGGTATAAATTATGTTTTTGAATTATCAGATCTTCCAGATGAAGAGTTAGTGGTTGAAGTTGTTAAGTATTGTCTTTTGAATGGTTATCTATACTAGAAAGATCCTCATGGTATTTTGTTGAACTTCCTATTAGAAGATGAAGCTAAGAAAATGAGTAAAGAGTTTCATGAAGGAGCATGTGTAGGGCATCAACATTGGAAGACCACAACATATAAATTCTTGAGAGTTGGTTTTTACTTACCTACTTTATTTCTTGATGTTAGAAAAGAAGTAGAAACTTGTCACAAATGTCAGTTGTTTGAGGGTAAGTCAAAACTAATATCTTTACTTGTGAAACCTATCTCTGTAGAGGCACCTTTCCAACAATGGGGCTTTGACTTTATAGGTGAGATTCATCCAACATCATCAACACAACATCGATGGATCTTGACAGAGACAAATTACTTTACAAAATGGATTGAGGCACTTCCAAGCAGGCAAGCTACTGATCTTGTGGTTATTCAATTCTTAGAAAATATTCTTTCTAGGTTTGGTTGCCCAAAGAGGATAATTACAGATAATGCACAGCATTTCAAGTCTAAGAAGTTAGTAAAATTCTGTGAAGACTACCATATCATACCCAGCCATTCTATAGCCTATTATCCCTAAGGTAATGAACTTGCAAAATCCTCCAATAAGAGTTTAGCCATAATTATTAAAAATAAATTATAAGATAACAAAAAGGCTTGGCACACAAAACTTAAATTTGCCTTATGGGTGGATAGAGTTAGCACTAAAAGGTCAATCAATACTTCTCCTTTCTAGTTGGTATATAGTGTTGACGTATTGTTTCCTATTTCAATTGGAATGTCTATTATGAAATATTTGCAAGAGTTGGGAGAAGAACCAAATTAGCTACAAATAAGGATAAATTAGCTAATTAAAGTGTAGGAAACCCGAGAAAGGGTGTATGAAAAATCTCAGGAAATACAAGATCAAATCAAAAAGGTTTTTGATAGAAAAACCAAAGAGGATGACTTCAAATGCCAAGACATGGTTCTAAAATGAGATGTTCGCATTGAGGATAAAGGTAAACACGAAAAGTTTGAGAACATTTGGAAAGGGCCATACAAAATTGTAGCTTTCCAGGTAAAAACTAGTTTCATCTTAGAAGGTCCACATGGAGAATATTTACCACGAGGTCTAGTCAATCGACGTTTCTGAAAGCATTATATTTCTTAAACACATGATGATTTTCAAGTTTCATTGTACATATCCATATATTTAAAAAGTATCTTGCAGGTGTGGATGAATTTTCTAAAGAACTTAAAGCCCGAAGAGAAGGCCCTAAGGTTCTCTTGGTATTCATCAGAAAAATAAGAAGTTTTTTAGAAACAATTGTATTTTCTACTTTCAAGTTTAGAGTTTGTAAAATCATCACTTAATAATATGAAATTCTATTTCTTAGTCAGATATATTTTTAGCCAAATTTTGTAATGGATGAGGTAATTGGTCTATGGGGAGTTCTTTCTGCCATCATTGATAGACATCATCCCCGCGGAGCCAACTTTTATCACAATAAACATTCCACATTTTTTTATCTTTTTCTGAAAAATGTTTACAGTTGTAGTATCAATATTTAAAATTGTAATAAACAGGGAAAATTTCTTGATAGCATGGTTGTCAACATTTTTTGGAAGTTTGAGTAAATAAGAAAAGAAGTTTGCATACATTTTCCAAGTAGTAGAAGGACTCAAAACCTACATCGAACCCTCTCCATTGGAAAGTGCTTTGAACAAGATTTCCAACGGTATGTGGAAGTCCAAAAATGGACTCTTGGATCAAAAGATATGGCCTGTTGAAGTTTAAGGGTTTGAATCCTTTGAAAAGAAGGAATATCGAAGATCCAGAGCAATATCGGTGATTGACGCATCAGAGATCTAGGGCATATTGCATATCGGCGATTAGCACATCAAAGGTCCAAGGCATATCGCATATTGGCGAATTGACAATCGACACATCGGAGGTCCACGACATATTGCATATTAGTGATCGACGAATTGGAAAATCAGAGAATGTTAAGATATAACAATGTTGATAGTGTTAAAACCGCCAAGGAATTCCGATAGTGTTAAAACCATCAGGGAATGTCGAAATAGGTTAACAAAGAATTTGATCAGAAAACCAAAGGTGGATGGGCCCTTTCTCTCTCCTCTAGTGGGACATGTGGTGATGTATAATTTTTTCCGATAAATCTATGTGGAATATGATGTCAGTGTGACATGGCGGTATAGAGGGACACGTGGCAGACAATTTTGTCATTTTAAGGGGTCCTAAGGGGGAAAATCTGGGAGACACGTGTCACCACTCACAAGGTGCCACGTGGACTGATGACATCAAATCAGAGGTCACATATCGGAGGTTGAGGAATATCACCGATCCAAAGTAGATCCTCCGATTGGAAATCTCCGATGAGAGGGGCTCCGATATTGGGACCAGCACATGGTCGTAAGAGTTTAAAGAACCTCAGACGCTAAAGCACTTAACAAAGGAAAATAGCCTCCGGAAGTGAAAAAAATGCCTAGAACCTCAAAGCTAAGCGGTAAGGTCACAACCCTCGGTCCTATGGTGAAGAAATGTGGGAAGGGACAAAGCAAAGGGAGCCAAGAAAAAATCAGAATTCATGTTAAGTTATGTTATAAAGGGTTTCCGATATGGAATTAAACCAATAGTCATTGGCCTGATTATATAACAAAAACAAAGGCCAAAGGAGCAAAGCGCAAGGGGATGAGGAGCATTGGTAAAACAATAAGGCATAAACTTCTCCAATAAGACCATATAGAGAATTGAGGCGTATGAGTCTACAACTATTGAATCGCATGAAAAGAGGGATTGGTAGTTTGAATGGAAAATTAACAAGTTTTTTGCAAAAACAACTCCATCCACCCCAGATTCAAAGTCAAAGAATCAACATTAATAAACCAATTTTCAGATTTGAAGGCTAAATATTTTCCAGAAGAATGAGAAAAACAAAGGAACAATTTTGATGGATTATTGCAGAGGGGCTTGTTATGCTAGCAGAAATGCTAAACTACAGTTTAAGGAACTGTTCTACTTTCAAGGGAGGCAGTTGACCAGATATTTATTTTCCCTAAATAGAAATATATTTTCCTATAGTCATTCTAGGAAGGAAAAAATATTTTTAAGTTTATCTTTGCATACATGAACTTGAAAGATATTTAAAATATCTCACTTTCTATAATTATGTGATGACTATATTTTGCAAACTGTAATGTAAAGCGCTATATAAATAGTTTATGAATATTGAAAAGGGGTTTTCTTTTATTGGAAAAACACTTGTAGTCCAAATATATTTGAGCAATATTGAATGTATTCATAGTGTTTAATGAGCAGTTAGTAGGAAATTCATGTGTTACTTCTCCCTATCAGTATTTTCTCTATTATATAATTGTCTTATTCAATGTCTCAGAATGTTAGTTTATGAGATTGGATTTCATTGATGCTCCTCTCTTAAATTACGAGTCACTAATATTTGTGATTCTAAGTCATCTATAAATTTTGTTTTCCTCCAATCCTCTTTCTTCCAAATCTCCCAATAGTAAAAGGTCTTGTGACTTTCATGCTTTGTACAACCTACTCATTGGAGTTGTGATCTCATTTGTTTAATAACTAGACTCCATGCCCAATGGTTTTGAATATCACCCAACCAATTTATCCCTAGAACTAAATATGGCCACCTGAACTCAATTGCACAAAACCTTCTACTATAGTGACCATAGGGTAGTTGAGTTTTACGGAGAGACCCCTCTCCAGGTTGAAGGGCCAACTTCAAACTAAAAGAGGTTTTGAGGTTACCTTAGGGTTTTTCCCTACAGCCAGGGTTTTCCATGAGTGATAATAGGCTCAAAAGTTGTGAATGCTACTAGAAAATTGATTTCTAAACACAGTACATGTGAAAGCTCAGTGTATTTTATTAATCTCGACTTTCACCCAAAGTGAATAAACACTCGAAACAAAAAGGAAGAACCAATATCAAGAATATGCATAATATCCAAATCCTTCACATCAAAGCATGATCTAGGCAATGTTTGATTTGAACCAGAAAACAAAAGGTTCATAGAATCCTTGATTTTGAAGTTGTAGAGGTAACTTGAACAACGAGTTGCCAAAATGGCTAATGCAAATGCAAAGCAAAAAGGTAGTTTAAATGCAATGTAAAACCAACAATGAACCACATCCATCATATTAGATCCTTGGGCTAAGAATGCCTAACGCCACATGAATGTGTGTAATGCTCTAGAGTTGGGTGTGCCTTTAATTGAGACGTGTGTCATTCGTGACATCCCACATTAGGGGAATTTAGAGGTAAAAAACGGGCCTCAAAACAAAAATTGTACTAACAAAATTTACTTTAAAAGAACTAATAGGATTCAAGATGGTGATGTCATCCCTAAGGGAAAATAGAAGAAAACCACTTTTTTTTTAACTATATTTTTGACTTATCTCCTTGTATGTTCACTCAAATTTCAAGAGTAGACACCCATTGTATGTGAAATTAAATTCCACATCTAACGAGTACCCACTCTACATACTTATGAGTAGATCGACATCAAAAAAGATTGAAAATACATGAAAAAATCATGTTGAATATACTTTCTTCATGTATTTTTAAAAAAATTCGACATGGATCTACTCAGAGGTATGAAAAGTGAGTACTCATTGGATGTTGAATTAATTCTGCATCTAATAGGTGTCTACTCTTGAAATCTGATTGAACCCACAATGAGGTAAGTTGAAAATACAATTAAAAAAATAGTTTTCTTTCTTTTTCTTTAAAAAATAATGTCTTATTTTATTAATTTAACTATTATTTTATTATTTTCCTTAGGAGGCCCGTTTTAGACCTCAAAATTCCCCTAATGCATTGCACGATTTATGACAAAGATATTATAGGAAATGTGATGCACCTGGATGTTGGGTGAGAGCGCGCCAACATGAAGTGTCGCAAAACCAACACTTGGGGTTTCCATTAGGTGTATGTGGATGACTAAGTACCCAACTTGATTGGCCGATGGGTGAAAAAATGATGATGAGAACATGAGAGGTGGCATGGGCACCCTTAGGCATGGCCCAAGACACCTCTGATACATGTAGTTGAGTGGAGGAAGTATGTCAACCCAAAGCACGTTGGGTTGAATGATGGGCAACATGGTGGATTGAGTGGATTGGTCCACTGGGTGTGTTTCGCTGAGAACATGTTGGTTGAGACGAGTTGAATCGACATGGCGTAATGACCATGTGGAACAAGTGAAGTGAGGGCATGTCATGTGAGAACTTGGGCAAAATTATGAGGTTACCCTGGCTCAGGGCACATGACCCGTGAGGGCGATCCAACTTGATCATATGTGAAGACAACTACATGGAACAAGGCATGACCTACATATATAAGTGATACCGCACAATGGGAGAAACAACAAGAATGTCAATCCAACAACACCAACCAAATTCGCATAGTGAAGGAGGTGCGAAGGAGGTGTGAATGATATAAGGGAGTCAAGAAGAGCACCTTGAGGCCCGTGGTTATGTAAACCCGAGAAAAACTATGGAACCTAATTGTGATGGGCCTAGTAGGGTAGCAGTGATTCGATAGGTGCCAAAGTGACTCGATAGGGTGCTGACTTGACTCGATAGGGTGTCGAAGTCACTCGGGTGGGAAAATGTTATATGGTATTTGTTTTGAGATTTTGCCTATGTGTTCTAGCAGACCAAGCAGAAGACCATATGGTTATTTCTATAATTCTTGTGCATGTGTATGATGACGTTTATGGTGAATTAATGTCTTGCATATGATGCTCCTGTTTTTATGAATGGAAGTTAATTAAAGTGGATAATTCAATAATATTGCTTGCATTATATCGAAGAGTTATGATATTCATCTAAGTAACTAATGGTATAGAGATTATATAAGTAAAATTGATGTGAGTTGTAGTATGGGTGGAGTAACTATATTCTTCATGAGGAGGTGAAACACATCGATGCCACACATCCAAGGGATTATGGTGTTCCAAAAAGGCACCTTGTTATCATGCCTTTTGGGTGCACCAAAACCCCTTGAGTGTGTGGTACTGCAAACAAAGGTCCATGAAGGGATCTATACAGGTGTGAAAGAGGTGGAAATTTCATCGAAAGGAAGAAGTAGGAGTTGAAGGAAGATTGCAGAGATAGTTGTCTTTATATCTGTAGGTTATTAGGGAAGGGGATTTTCAATGGATTTCCTAGGTGGGAAAAGGGTTTTAGCTAGTGGTTCTTGATATATGTTTCATTTGGGGAAGTTGAAGTGAGCCTGACAAGGTCACATATGAGAAGAAGAAGGTCATGATGGTGAACACTAGGTCTAATGTAGTGGACCAGGATGGGGTGGCATTGTCTAAGAGAGTCCAAGATATTGACAGAACCTTGGATCAGACGATAGACAGTATTGAAGGCCATGGAAAGGAGTGTGAAGAACTCTAAGCATACATCCAAGAAATTGAGTCATTGAAGTAGGTTCATATTCCATTGATTATTTAATGAGACAAGCCTGGGATCATGAGGATCAAATGAACGACTTGGAGGATCAAGTGAAGTCACTTGTGGTATTCACAAGAAATTAGGAATATAGTATAGCAGTATTGAAGCAAGCCATAGGGAAGAGTTAAGCCAATTCATATATGAAGGTGAATTTGAAGGAACTAAAGATGTATGATGAGACTAGGAGCACTAAGGCGCTTAAAAACTTCTATTGGGACATGGAACAAATGCTAGAATAAATGAAGGGTTGTTCTAAAGAGACAAAAGTCAATGCAGTAGCCATGTATCTAATAGGAACAATGAAGCTTTGGTGGAGAATTCGAGTTGAGGATTAGCGGCTAGTCACATCACAAATAAGATAGTAACTTGAATAGAGTTGAAAGAAGCTTTGTATGTGCTGTTTGGACTAGGGAGTCAAGAATGGGTGCCAAGGGATCATCTTGAAGGAGTTGAAGCATACCAGGAAGATCCAATCCTATATTAAGGAATTCTCAGGTCTCATTTTGGAATTTAGGTATATGCATGATAAGGACAATTCTTTTGTCAACAATCTCCAACCATGGGAAAAAGTGGAAGTCATGAAGCAAGGAGTCCAGACTCTTGAAACAACCATCACCACAATAGATAAACTCCTTGATTACCATAAAAATGGGAAGGTTAAGGAGGACATGTAGAGTGATAAGAGCAAGAAGAAGAAGAAGGACTAGGAGAAGAGGAAGAATTCCAAAGAAGGAAAACCAACAATTGTAGCCAAAGAAAAGAATCCCATATCTTGTTGGATATGTGGAGGAGATCACTTAGCAAGAAATTGCCCTGTTAAGCAGAAGGTGGCTGCTTTGAAGCAGTAAGAGGAAACTAAAGTTGGGATGTTACAGGTGTTAGGAGTAGTATCTTCCCATAAGAAGAAGGCAAAAAGTAAGAGTAAAGAAAGAATACAATTGGAATTTGTTCGGGTAGAACCATGAGGCATCCAGGTGACGACGATCGTCGACAATGGAGCTACCTAAAACTTTGTGAAGGAAGAAGTGGCAAGGAAGCTTGGCCTTAGAGTCAAGCATGAGAAGGCCTCCTTTAAGGCTATCAACTTCGAAGATATGCAAGTGATTGGTTTAATTGATGATGTGCGTATCTGCATGAGAGATTGGCAGGGTTAGGTGGACCTTGCAGTAGCGCAACTTGATGATTATGAATTTATGTTGGGGCAGTAGTACTTGATTGACGAGAGTTATCCTTGTGCCTCATATGGGGCATATGTTCATTCTGTTGCGACCTATGCCAATCATAGTGAAGACTTAAAGAGGAGACTTGAACATGGAAGTGAAGATGGCCACCATCTTCAAGGGTGAAAAATATTTTTGTGGAGCTACATGTGGAGAATTGAGCAGCAGTGAGGTAGAGCATGTTCTCTCATGACATGTGGATATCATGTCCACTTTGACAAGCAGGTTAGACTCGAAGTTGAAAAAGAGAACTGACATATTAGAGAAGACAAAGGAGACTGAGATGGAAACAATGGTTCAAAGATGTGACTAAGGAAGTGTACCTTGTTATAAAGAGGCAAAGGAGAGTTGTGATCCAAGTGGATATTGGTGGCCACCCACAAATTCCACTTGGACCCCCACCATTGTTTCTTTTAGTTTTTCAATTTCCTTAATTGTAGCATAGTTTACTATTTTTAGTAGTTTTTCGGGTCCTAAACTTCCGGAGTCGTTTTGAGACCCTAAACGACCTTTTTTTGGCAATCTAATGCCAATGATTTTTTAATCTAAAATCGTCTTTTCCGTCGTAGTCCTCAGAGAGATCTTTCCAATGGGTTATGATGCGCGTCAAACGGAGATAATTTGACCAAGTCGTGACCCCGAGAAGTTGGTTGTCCAACTCACCCCAACGGGGCCCATAAACTCTTGGTGTTACATCTCCTCAGGTTAGGGTTTTGGTTGTTTAGGGTTTGCTCTTATTGTTCAATAATAAAAAGGCCTTGAGTTGTAATGCAGTTCAAAGGCATGTAGCCGCCACATCTCTTCTAAGAGATAAGCTACCATCGCCCGAGCTAGTCTTATTTCCATTCTGTTTGTAAGCATATTTCAGTATTTGATATTAATGAAATGAAGTGATATTTCTACTGCATCTTTGTATTTATGGTTATAGCTGTAATTTGTTGCATTCATGTTTAAATCCAGATCTGTGGTATTAGAGCGGTCTACTCTTTCTCTGTTTTTCTTTGCATGTCCCCAACGAGGTTGGGATATAAGGAGTTAAGGCTTGAAATGGTCGAACCTTTGAAAGACGGGCCTCAAAATCTCGACAGCCTCCCATGGTGGATGAAAAGAACGACGAGGGGGCAGGAGATCCTATCAAACTCTTGCTCGACGAAACCCTCGAGTGACAAAGGAACGTGATGTTGGACAACTTTGCCTAGATCCTTCAGCGGCTACCCAGGGGTGACATATCTACTTCCGGAAGCTACTCTGGAAGTGCCACACCCTTTAAGGTACAAGTTAACTTTGACATTACCATATTTGAGGGTCAGATAGATACATATGTTGTAGATAAATGGTTAAATCTGCTAGAAGGATATTTTTTTTCGTTCATGATTTTTCCAGTCGGGAAAAGATCACCTTTGCACTTCTCGAAGTAGCCACCACATCAAGGATTGGTGTGAAACCTACTGTGAGCAGAAAGATGAAAGTATGAACTCAATGCTTTCAAACA
This sequence comes from Pinus taeda, assembly GCA_000404065.3. Classification (NCBI taxonomy): domain Eukaryota; kingdom Viridiplantae; phylum Streptophyta; class Pinopsida; order Pinales; family Pinaceae; genus Pinus; species Pinus taeda. The sequence continues at coordinate 13,263 of APFE030706488.1, forward strand.
CACCCGCTTCGAACTCGTTCTGGGATGTCATCAAGGAGCAATACTACCCTTTTAGAGGCTATGAGGATAAATACATAAATTCGACAATGCTGCGACAAGGAAGGGACCAAGATGTGCTGGAGTTTACCAATGTTTTTCATACCCTTCGCACGATGTTGGGTATCAAGGATTCTGAGAAGCATTTGGTTCTCAAGTACCTCGACTGCCTGCACAGGTACATCTAGGACGAGATGGAATTCCTAGACATCTCCTCGCTTGGCACGGAAATACCGATATGCGGTCAAGATCGAGAAAATTTTTAAACAAAAGAAGCGAGACTTTGGATCTGCGAATCCGAAGCAAGTGAAAGGTTCCCCCAAACCACAGAATAAAGGACCAAACCAAGGCAAGGCATCCTATGACAACCTGCCAAAAGCCACAAGCAAAGGAAAACACTATGAAGCCGAAGAAAGACATGGGAAAGTGGTGTGAGTTCCATAAGAGCTCCACTAACAACACAAGTGAGTGTTGTGCCAAGCAGTCACTGGTGGCAGAGCTAAAGGCTTTGGAATCAGATGCATGTTACGACTCTGAGTTAGAATCCGACAAGGGGAATGACAAAGGGAAGCAGATTATCAATATGGAGACCAACATCACCGTTGCCACCACGAAGATCTGGAAGGAGGAACCTAAAGATCCAGAGGAGGAGCGCCTCTTCCACTCCCAGATGTGGATAAAGGGTTCCCCATTACAGTTCATTGTCGACAATGAGAGCCAAAAGAACCTCATTTTAGCAAAGGTTGTGAAGCAGTTGGGCTTACCAACCATAACACATCCACAACCGTACACCATCAGGTGGCTTCACCAAGGACGAGATCTTTGCGTGAGCTAGCAATGTCGCCTTTCATACAACATCAAGCCCTTCACGGATGAGATATTATGTGATGTTGCTCCCCTTGATGTTTGTGATGTATTATTAGGCTAACCTTACTTGTGGAAGTGACAGGTTGTGTATGAGTAAAGGCCTCGTGTTGTTATTGTTACTTTGGGAAATAAGTTGTACAGGATATCAGAGGTAGCACCACCTACCACCATCTCTTTGGTTACTACAAAATAATGCAGTAAGCCCATTTCCAAAACCAGGAAATTTGTTTTCATGATGATACGCCCTCAGGGAAAGAAGAAGACAATGGCCACGACCTCCAAATAGGGCCCCTCCGCACGACAACAACATATGGATAGGGTCATGGAAGAGTATGAGGACATCTTCATCTTCACATTTTTGTTGTAGTCCTTGGAGAGTTCTTTCCAACGAGGTATCATGCACGTCAAATGGAGATAATAAGACCAAGTCACGACCCTGGGAATTTGGTTGTCCAACTAATCCCAACAGGACCCATAAACTCTTGGTGTTACATCTCCTCGGGTTAGGGTTTTGGTTGTTTAGGGTTTGCTCTCATTGTTCAACAATAAAAAGGCCCTTGAGCCTCATTGTAAGGCAGTTCAAAGGCATGTAACCACCACATCCTTCTCCGGGATAAGCTACCATCGCCTGAGCTAGTTTATTTCCATTTCTGTTACTAGGCATATTTCAGTGTTTTACATTAATGAAATGAAGTATTATTTCTATTGCATCTCTGTATTTATGGTTATATCTGTAATTTGTTGCGTTCTTGTTTAAATCTGGACCAGTGGTATCAAAGCGGGTCTGCGCTTTCTCTGTTTTTCTTTGCATGTCCCCAACGAGGTCGAGATATAAGGAGTTAGGGCTTGAACTAGTTGAACCTTTGCAAGACCAGCTTCGCAAATCCCGATGGCCTCCCACAGCGAATGAAAAGAAAGACGAAGGGGCAGGATATCCTATCAAAATCTTGCTTGAAGAGGCCCTCGAGTGACAAAGGAACGCTATGATGGACAACTTTGCCCAGATCCTTCAGCAACTACCCAGGGGCGACACATCTACTTCCAACAGCTACTCTAGAAGCGCCACACCATTTAAGGTACAAGTGGGAAACCTACTGAGGGCAGAAGGATGAAAGTATGGCCTCACTATTTTCAGCCGCACCCACTTGGAATACATTCCGAGATGCCATCAAGGAGTAGTACTACCCTGTTGGAAGCTATGAGGATAAATAAATAAAGTGGACCATGCTGCGGTAGGGAAGGGACCAAGACGTGTCAAAGTTTACCAATATTTTTCATACCCTTCACACAAAGTTGGGTATCAAGAATACTGAGCAGCATTTGGTGCTCAAATACCGTGACTGCCTACACAGAAACATCTAAGACGAGATGGAGTTCAGGGACATCTCCTCGCTTGGCACGGCGTACCGATACACTGTCAAGATCGAGCATAATTTTAAACGGAAGAAGCGAGACTTTGGATCTGCGAATCCAAAGCAAGGGAAAGGTTCCCCCAAACCGCAGAACAAAGGACAAAGACAAGGCAGGGTGGCCCAGGACAACCCGCCAAAGCCGCAAGCAAATAACAACACTGCGAAGCCGAAGAAGGACACGGGAAAGTGGTGTGAGTTCCATAAGAGCTCCACTCACAATACAAGTGAGTGTCGAGCCAAGCAGTTACCGGTGGGCGAGCTAAAGGCTTCGGAATCAGATGCATGTTCCGACTCCGAGTCAGAACCCGACAAGGGGAATGACAAAGGAAAGCAAATTATCGATGCGGAGCCCAATGCCATCATTTCCACCATGAAGATCCAGAAAGAGGAACCCAAAGATCCATAGGAGGAGGAGCGTCTCTTCCACTTCCAGATCTGGGTAAAGGGTTCCCCGCTACAGTTCATTGTCGACAGTGGGAGCCAAAAGAACCTCATTTCAGCAAAGGTCATGAAGCGGCTAGGCTTACCGACCACAACACATCCCCAACCATACACTATTGGGTGGCTTCACCAAGGACAGGATTTTCGCTTGAGCCAGCAGTGTCGCCTTCCATACAACATCAAGCCCTTCACGGATGAGGTATTATGTGATGTTGCTCCCCTTGATGTTTGTGATGTATTATTAGGCCAACCATACTTGTGGAAGCGACATGTTGTGTATGAATCAAGGCCTCGTGCTGTTATTGTTACTTTGAGAAATAAGTTGTACAGGATACCGGAGGTAGCACTGCCTATTGCCATCTCTTTGGTTACCGCAAAACAATGCAGTAAGCTCATTTCCAAAATCAGGGAAAAAAATTTCCTGATGATATGCCCTCAGGGAAAGAAGAAGATGGTGGCCATGACCTCCAGACAAGGTCCCTCCGCACGACAACTACAAGTGGGCAAGGTCGTGGAGGAGTACGAGGACATCTTCACCTCCCTCGCAAGGGTTCCTCTCCACTGTTAGGTCAAGCACTCCATCGATCTGACCCCAGGTGCGCCGCTACCCAATGGACTAATCTATTGGTGCTCCATTCTGGAGAACGACGAAATCAAGAGGTAGACTCAGGAGCTGCTGTAGAAAGGTCACATCTGAACGAGTTCATCACCCTGTGGGAGCCTAATATTGTTGGTACAGAAGAAGGATGGGACTTGGAGACTCTGTATTGACTATCGAGCGTTGAACAAGATCACTGTTTGAAATAGGTACCTAATCCCACAGATTGATGACCTTCTGGACCAATGGAAGGGGGGAAAATATTTTAGCAATATCGACTTGAAGTCAGGATATCACCAAGTACTAATCGAACCCTCCTATGTGTGGAATATTGCCTTCAAAGCCAAGGAGGGCCTTTTTGAATGGTTGGTTATGCCTTTTGGGTTGACAAATGCTCTTGCAACCTTCATGAGGCTGATGGATGACATCTTGTGGCCATTCACCAACTCATTTGTAGTGGTATACTTGGATGACATCCTAATCTTCAACCAGATTTGGAAAGAGAACCTCCACCACATCCGATAGGTTCTCCAAACACTACGGCAACACAAGCTATGTGCCAATTTGGAGAAATGCACTTTTGGCATGACCCAAGTTCAGTATCTGGGATACATTATTGAAGAACGGGGGGTGCATGTGGATCCAGCCAAGATCCAAGTCATTCGGAATTGGCCATCTCCAACCACTCTGACAGAGATCCGCAGCTTGCTGGTCTTGCCAATTTCTACCATAGGTTCGTGTTGGGATTTTCTCATATCACTTGGCCCTTGAGTCAAGTCACCAAAGGAGGAGCAAAAGCAAAATTCTTTTGGTCTGAATCTCAACAGAAGGCATTCGTAGAGGTGAAACATCGTCTCTGCTCTGCACCAGTGCTCACTTTACCAAACTTGCAACAACCATTTGAGATCGAGACAGATGCCTCTGACTATGCTATTGGGGCAATCCTTACTCAACAGGGGCATCCTGGCATATCACATTGAGACACTTTCAGACATAGTCCGGAAGTATCCCACTTATAAACAAGAGATGTATTCCATTGTGCAGGCTTCCCGACAATGGAAGCATTGCATTTTCGGGAAGGAAACAATCATCCACACAGACCACCGACCTCTGTAGTTCATACAGATGCAAATGAAGTTGCAGAATGATCGCCATCAAAAGTAGTCCACATACCTATAGCAGTTCCATTTGAATATCAACTATAAGAAGAGTAGCACCAATAATGTTGCAGACTGCCTCAGTAGACCACAGATCATGGCATTAACCACCATGCTCAACTCTTGTGGGCACGAGACTTCTAATTGGCCACTTCTCTACAAAAGCGACCCAGAGTTCGAACACACATACCAAATGCTCTTGGAGGGTCAGCAAGTTCCAGATTTTCACCTCCAAGGTGCCCTGCTATGCCACTTGGGACACCTTTGTGTTCCTTCAAGCGAGCAAGCCAACATGATTTGGGAAGCGCACTATAGTCGGGTTGCTGGGCATTTCAGGGTTGAGAAAACAATGGCAGTACTGCGGCAGTATTTCTACTAGCTGAATCTTCGACAGGATGTCGAGAAGTACATCAGATCCTGCAATGCCTGCACCATTGCTAAACCGACCATCAAGAAGCAAGGCCTCTATACTTCGCTGCCTACCCCTAGTTGACCTTGGGAATCCATCTCCATGGATTACATGTTGGGCCTTCCTTCTACTAAGCATGGCAACGACTGTGTTTTTGTGGTCGTCAACATATTCTCGAAGATGGCCATTCTGACGACCTGTAAGAAGAATATCACAGCAGAAGCCACTGCTAAACTCTTCTTTGAACGAGTGTGGGTACACTTTGGGATCCCACAGTCTATCATCTCAGATTGGGACAACAGGTTCCTTAGTACATTTTGGTTTAGTCTCTGGTCGATGCTGAACACCAAGCTCACTAAGTCCACAACTTTCCATCCCCAAACTGATAGCCAGGGAGAGGTCGTCAACATGATGATCGTACACATTATGCGCATGTACAACTCAAAGCATCCACACACATGGGATGAGAGCCTTCCCTATGTCCAGCATAGCTATAATCGGGCTCTCCATAGTTCGACTGGCCACAACCCTTTTCAAGTGGGCTTAGGGTTCCAGCCACTATGTCCCATTGATGTGGCCATACCATTTGCAGCTACTCAGGCAAATTCAGCGCATGTCCAGTCGGAGCCGATAAGGCAAACAACTTCATTGAGCACATCCAACATATCCGCCAGTGGGTCCATGACATTCTGGAGAAATCAAATGCCAAGTAAAAGCAGCGACATGATCAACATCGGGTGCCACACAAGTTTCGGGTGGGCGACAAAGTATGGTTGCATTTGCAAAAGGAACACCTTATCGGAGCCTATCGTAAACTCAGACCACTCTGATATGGTCCTTACACCATTACGAAAGTTGTGGGTGACAATGCATTGAACTCAGCATTCCCCCATTCCTTGGCCTACACCCAGTGTTCAACGTGGACCGCCTTCGACCATACTTCCCACCATTGATAAACACATCAGACATTGCATAACAATTCACACCTACAGAGTTAAATCCAAATTGCATGGAGCAAGCCACAACTAATCAGATCATGGACTCGCAGATCAAGAACACTCGCCAGCGGAAGATCCAACTGTATCGAGTTGTCAAAACAGGTCAACTCCTTCACCAAGGCAAGTGGCTCACCAGGAACCAAGTTCATCAGAAGTTTCCTCATCTCATGGAGAAACTCAACGCAATGGAGACCTTTTCTTCCTAAGGGGGGAGGAATGATCCAGATGGATATTGGTGGCTACCCGCCAATTCCACTTGGACCCCCACCATTGTTTCTTTCAGTTTTTTAGTTTCCTAAATTGTAGCACAGTTTACTATTTTTAGCATTTTTCGGGTCCTAAACTTTCGGAGCCATTTTGAGGCCCTAAACGATGTTTTTTGGCAATTTAATGCTGGCAATTTTCTGTTTAAAATCGTCTTTTCTATCATAGTCCTCGAAGAGATCTTTCCAACGAGTTATGATGCGCATCAAACGGAGATAATATGACCAAGTCGCAACCTCGGGATGTTGGCTGTCCAATTCACCCCAATGGGGCCCATAAACTCTTAGTGTTACATCTCCTCGAGTTAGGGTTTTGGTTGTTTAGGGTTTGCTTTTATTGTTCAGTAATAAAAAGGCCCTTGAACTTCATTGTAACACAGTTCAAAGCATGTAGCCGCCACATCTCTTCTCAAACATAAGCTACCATCACCCAAGCTAGTCTGATTTCCATTCTGTTTGTAAGCATATTTCAGTATTTGATATTAATGAAATGAAGTGTTATTTCTACTGCATTTTTGTATTTATGGTTATATTTGTAATTTTTTGCATCCCTGTTTAAATCCGAATGAAGTTGGTACATCGACATTGAACCTGAGAGGTGGGCCACGAGACCCTGAGCTCAAGAGACTTGTTGAGGAAGCAGAGGGAAGGATAGGGTCATATCATCCTTTGCTGACTTACATGACAAGGAAGTATGGCGCAGTGCTTCCAAGAGAGCAGATGAGAGATAAGCGTGGAGGTCACCATGACCAACACTCTTTCTCATCACATTGAGCCTTGAGGAGATGGCTAGTTGTTGCAGTTGGATGGTGAGCCAAGATCATGGGGGTACCTAAGGTGGTGCCTCTACAATAGGAGATTGATGGAGCCAAGATGATATTAGGTTGAGGTTATTGCACTGTGAGACATGAGTTCTTATGAAGCTTGGTGCAATGATCATATTAGCTACCTAATTAGCCAAGGACATGATGGGATTTAACACATGGCGTTATGTAAGGGTGATTTCCATAAATGCAGTCAGAGATATCATCCAAGAAGGCTACATCACTATGAGATATCCAGTGGGAGATTACCAGAGGGTTATGACTGGACTATTGTTGAGACGACAATGACTTTGAGTGGGAGAGGATGTCATGACCTAGAGTTGGGCACACCTTTAATCGAGGCACATGCCATGGTAACATTCCCATTACACAACTTCCAATGAAGATATCGCAGGAAATGTGACAAAAGTGGATGATGGGTGAGGGCATGCTAACACGAGGTGATGAAAAACCGACACTTAGGGTTTCCATTGGGTGCATGTGGATGGCTTGGTGGCACAATGGATGTGGATGATCAAGTGCCCAACTTGATTGACTGATGGTTGAAAACCCAAGGATGAGATCACAAGAATTGGCACGGGCACCCCTAGGTGCAACCCAAGACGCCCTTAAGACGAGCGACTGAGTGAAGGAAGTGTATGGGCTTAGGGCATGTTGGGCCAAATGATGGGCAACATGGTGGACTAAGTGGATTAACTGACCAGGTGTGTTTAGTCGAGTGTGTGTCGGCTATGACATGTTGAACCAACATGGTGGAACAACCGAGTAGAATGAGTGAAGCAAGGGTGTGTCATACAAGCGCTTGGATGGAATGATGAAGTCGACCCAGGTCAAGGTGCACAACCCGTGAGGGTGAGCTAACCCGAACATATGTGAAGAAAACCACACAGAACAAGGCACGACCTGTACAGATAAGTGAACCGTCACAATGGGAGAAACAACAACAACATCAATCCAACAACACTAATCGAAGTTGCATAGCGAAGGAGGTGCGAAGAGTATAAGGGAGTCGAGAAGAGCAACTTGAGGCCTACAATTGTGCAAACATGAGAGGAATTGTGAAACCAAATCACAACGAGCCAAATAAGGTGGTAGTGACCCAATAGGGTGTTGAAGTTTCATTTTTCTATACATCTGATGTTCTTTTATTCTTTGGAATCAATAAGATATTCATGGCGCTCAAAAGTGATGTAAGATATATTTATTGATTTTGTTGTAGTATACAATTAAATTGACATTATTATCTTCATTAAAATAATTATTTTTATGAATATATTCTTTATATTTAAATAAAATAATAAATTCTATGTATCATATTTTTTTTTAAAAATAATTGTAATTTTATCATAAAAACAAAAATTACATTCGCATATGTGTATAGAGTAGTTTAAGGAGGCCATAACATATGTGTATAGAGTAGTTTAAGGAGACCACAAATTTGTCAAGGGCAGAAATTTTGGGAAATATAGGTTAATTTTGGGAAATATACAACTATTAGACTTTAAGATTTTGGGTGCCCAAGAGATTTTTGATAATGCTGAATCTATTTCCACCATCAAAAAATGATTCAAACACTCCTATGATTGGATTTTTTGAAGAAAAAAAAGTCACCAAATTTCAACTAATAATAACTTTTCAAACAAATTTAAATTTATAACCTTAATAGACAACCCAACTATTATATTATTATATTAATAGATAACCCAGCTATTATATATATATTTTTTAACGTTGTGCTTTACGGACACCCGGTCAACGGGTAATAACTTTTCAAACAAATTTAAATTTATAACCTTAATAGACAACCCAACTATCATATTATTATATTAATAGATAACCCAACTATTATATTAATTTTCTTTTTTTTAAGGGTCAACGGGTAATAACTTTTCAAACAAATTTAAATTTATAACCTTAATAGACAACCCAACTATTATATTATTATATTAATAGATAACCCAGCTATTATATTAATTTTCTTTTTTTAAGGCTGTGGTTCACAGACACTCTGGTCAACCGGTGGCAAAAAATCTATGATGATCGATCCCGAAAGGAATCTAGCCCTGCGGGGTTGATCGATCCCGAAGGGAATCTAGCCCTACAGGGTTATTATTATATTAATAGATAACCCAGCTATTATATTAATTTTCTTTTTTTAAGGTTGTGGTTCACAGACACCCTGGTCAACTGGTGGCAAAAAATCTAAGCTGATCGATCCCGAAGGGAATCTAGCCCTGCGGGGTTGATCGATCCCGAAGGGAATACGAAAAAGGGAATATCTACGCTTATCAATCCTGAAGGAAATCTAGCCCTGCGGGGTTGATCGATCTCGAAGGGAATACGAAAAAGGATAGCCGAAAAAGGATAGCCTTGCAGGGTTGATCGATCCCGAAGGGAATACGAAAAAGGAAATACGGACACCCGGTCAACGGGTAATAACTTTTCAAACAAATTTAAATTTATAACCTTAATAGACAACCCAACTATTATATTATTATATTAATAGATAACCCAACTATTATATTAATTTTCTTTTTTTAAGGGTCAACGAGTAATAACTTTTCAAACAAATTTAAATTTATAACCTTAATAGACAACCCAACTATTATATTATTATATTAATAGATAACCCAGCTATTATATTAATTTTCTTTTTTTAACGCTGTGGTTCACAGACACTCTGGTCAACCGGTGACAAAAAATCTATGATGATCGATCCCGAAAGGAATCTAGCCCTGCGGGGTTGATCGATCCCGAAGGGAATCTAGCCCTACGGGGTTATTATTATATTAATAGATAACCCAGCTATTATATTAATTTTCTTTTTTTAAGGCTGTGGTTCACAGACACCCTGGTCAACCGGTGGCAAAAAATCTAAGCTGATCGATCCCGAAGGGAATCTAGCCCTGCGGGGTTGATCGATCCCGAAGGGAATACGAAGAAGGGAATATCTACGCTTATCAATCCCGAAGGAAATCTAGCCCTGCGGGGTTGATCGATCTCGAAGGGAATACGAACAATCCCGAAGGAAATCTAGCCCTGCGGGGTTGATCGATCCCGAAGGGAATACGAAAAAGGATAGCCTTGCAGGGTTGATCGATCCCGAAGGGAATACGAAAAAGGAAATATCTACGCTGATGGATTCCAAAAGGAATCTAGCCCTGTGGCCTACTAGCAAACCCTAACCCCAAGGGCTTCAAGGAGATTGGACCCTATGACCTCCCCATGGCGAGACATTGATTTTGACCAACTAAGTTAACACTTGGAGCTTATATTATTATATTAATAGACAACCCAACTATTATATTATTATATCAACGTCCAATAGCATTTAACCCAAAAAAATAAAAATAAATGTTTTTTTTTATAAAAACTTAGCATGTTTACGATACTATACTCTTATTCAGAAAAGCTCATTAATAATATATATATAATATATATATATTATTAATATTAAAAAAAAATAATAATAAAACACTGCATTATGTGTAAACTTTAATCAGACTTACGAAAATATTCCGATAGTTAGTCTTCTTTAACTTCTGGGAGTTAGAGAGTGCCAAGACAGTTTTTAGAGGGAGATTTACTTTATTTATTTCTGGACTTGTAGATGTGATTAAAAATGACGCGTGTAAAAAAATTGTTGTTGATAGACAGGCAGAAGGAAGTCATTTCTTAGTTTCGCTGTGCTTTTCATTCAATAAAAAACAACCTAGAGCCCCAGAGATATGCAGTGAAGGGACCCTCTGTTTTATTGCAAGCCGAGTGATCAATTTAAGAGTAAATTAGTCTGTACAATAATATGTAAGCTAGATCGATATTTTTTTTCCATAGTGTTAAGAAAACGCTGGAATTTGTATTAGCAAAATTACCGGTATATAAATTATATTAGAAGTATTTTTTTTTTGTGTATCCACGAGAAATGATCAGCATATAATTTATCCATGACCATGGATCATCCAATTTATCTATGACCATGCTTCATCCAATATGTACAAATAAACAGGTATTTCCATGTTTCAGTGTTAACAAAATTAAAAACCCAATCATTTCCAGTAACATTTTTCTGAGATATATTCAGAAATTAACATATTAAAGCAAGATACAGATTTACCTATACCACCGACAATGAGATCCTCGTATGGCCATCAAACAAAAGCATAAAGAAAATTGGTCTGGATTTCTATATTTATATCGATTTACTGTTCTATCATATTGATATTTTGATTTATTCATCTCTTACATAATCCTTTTAACGTATTGTAACTTATAACATGACTATGATGACTATAATCTGTCCCCATTGAACTGTACTGTAACTTTTAATCATGATGACTATGATGACCATATTTATATCAAAGTATAAATAATATTGGTATTTTGATGTAACTTATAAAATGACTGTGATGACTATAGTCTGTCCTCATTGAACTGTGCTGTCACTTATAACATGGGCCAGAAAATGGGGACTATAATTTGAAACCACTTTAAACTGTTGTTTTTGTTTAGTGATATCGTGAATAAATCCTGTTTTAGGCATGCAGCATTCAACACAGACAAGGATAAAATATTGATTTTTTATTTTACCTTTTTATTTTCTTCGGCATGACATTTGCTGAAACATCTATATATATGATTTTTTGGGCGTTGTATCTATTTATAATGATTTAACTCTTTCTATCTATTTGCATTTTCTTTGTCGTGAAATCCACGTCTATAGGTGTGGGGGCTTAAACCCATTTTTTTTCCAAAATGGCTACCGTTAATGTTCACGGTTTGTTAATCTCCTCTGTTTATTAAACAGGTCACTATACCATTTCTCAAGAGAAAATGGCTATTGGTCACTATACCGTTTCTCAAGAAAAATAATGGCTATTGCCAATGTCCACCGATTGTCGACAGCTCAGTACACTCACAAATTGGGAAAAGAGAAACATGAACACTTCAATAGGTGTGGGGTCTATCCCTTTCTCCCATTACCCCATCTCAAAAAAAAAATTATTGTTGATGTCCACTATTTTGTTAATCTCATCTGTTTATTAAACAGGTCACTGTACCATTTCTCAAGGAAAAATAGCTATGGTTAATGTCCACAGTTTGTTAATCTCCTCTGTTTATTAACATGCCACTATGCCATTTCTCAAGAAAAATAATGTCTATTGTTAATATCCACAGTTTGTTAATCTCCTCTACAGTTTGTTAATCTCCTCTGTTTATTAACAGGCCACTATGCCATTTCTCAAGAAAAATAATGTCTATTGTTAATGTTTAGTATTTGTTGATCTCTTCCGTTTATTAACAGGTAACTATACCATTTCTCAAGAAAAATAATGGCTATTGTTAATGTCCACTGATTATTCACATGTCACTGTAGCCACAGTTTGGGAAGTATTTCTTGATCTCTTCCGTTTATTAACAGGTAACTATACCATTTCTCAAGAAAAATAATGGCTATTGTTAATGTCCACTGATTATTCACAGGTCACTGTAGCCACAGTTTGGGGAAAGAGAAACCTGAACTAAAACAAATGCAACTATAACCATGATAAAAATAAAATAAAAAATATGGTTCCGATTCTTTTGTTAATTGACATGAGTGCATCCAAGAAGGTTTTAAAAAGGGGCAATTTTCAACATGAAGAAAAGATAAAGATTTACATGTAGATCCTTCAATGTTAGTCATTTCTGTCATTTTCTCGTGAATAAAAAAAGAAATTAAATGTTTTAAATCCACAAATTCCACAAACAATTTCAACATTACACATTCTATTTCTTTTTTTTTCCGAAAAGAAAAATCGTTGATTTCATTATATAATAGTAAAAGAAAAGAAAAAAAACGTTGATTTCATTATATAATGGTAAAAGAAAAGAAAAAACTTTGATTTCATTATATAATAGTAAAACCAGTATAGAAAAACACAGCCCATATAGAGAAACAGTAGCCCAGTGTATCATATCAATACAAAACTGGTCTAGTGATCTGCAAATTGTGCCCATGTCCACATATATCATCCTACCAGAAAAATACAACGCTGTAGAAAATATACATATAACAAAGAAACACCCATCCAAAATGCAAGCCAAATGCAGATGTGGGAAAACCTTATACAGAAGTAGAGTTAGATGGGAGCGTATTCCATATAAGAATCAATATGATGTGGACATAGCAAAATAGCAAAAAACCATTGGCAAAAATAGTGAAACCGAAACTCAGAGGAAGGGCATAAAACAAGCATTTATCGAGCTCCCATCCGCATCCAGTGTGATATGAAGACAACATTCTACTTCTCCTTACACACATTGCACGGTTAAAAGCAATGCAATGGCTAGAATTTTCATTTTCCACAAATCCAAATTGGATTTACAAAGCTAGGAGAAAGAGAGCCAAAAACACAAAACACAATTTACCACAACCAGTAATGTGTTATCGTCTTCTTGAAACTGTATGCTACAAATTCTCTTCAGAAAGCTTTAGCCATTTAGGAGGCCGTGATGCGTCAGATGGGGTAGTTGGATAAGTTGTTGCCTCGTCATAATCAACACGATAAATCAATTTTCTGCGCTCCATTTCCATGTATTTGATACTGTGAGAGCCGGAAGAGTAAACCTTATAGTTGTCTCTAGTACTTTGTTTCACTTCAGTCTGTCCAGAAGTGGCAAGCAACATAAGTTGAGTATAAGACCATGTCAATGACTCTTCCTCAGAAACATTAACCCTAAGCTTCAGGAAAATCAAAACCACTTTCTTCTGTCATCATAAGTACAATCAAATTAAATATACAGAACTGTATTAATGAGAATAGCGGGAACAAGTGAAAATACTTCATCTGTTAAGATCGTTCCATCTCTGGCCGCCTCGTTATTCTGTGAACTTAGATGATCAAGGGTCTGCGCAAAGATACCTAAAAGCGGAAAAGGTGAGATTGAAGCGTAGGTCGTGATATAACAAAATGCTCCAACTGGGGAACCTGAATGAAAAAATTGAAATCAGCGGTAGGCAAAAACCTTTGCTATGAAACTTTGGAGAAGAACGTACAGCTGCACAAGTGTTTTGCTGTAAAACTATTAGACCGCAGAGCGCCCAAATATTGATAATAGCAAAAAATGTTTTCATCTCTGCTAAAGCCTAATTCCAACAGAAAATCGAAAACGAAAATCGCAATACAAAGTCTCGCAATCCACAGCTTTTAGGGTTCCTATTTAAAGAAGAGTTGCAGTCGTTACCTAATGAAGAAGGGAATCGTTAGATTAAGAGAAGGCCTGGATCGGCCTCATGCTCGCCGAGTCGCCGTCATAGCTCGAATAACAAAGCATGGATTTCGGGATACTCGAGAGCAGGGTCTGCCGTTGAGTTTTGTCTGTCACAAGACTGTCTGATTCAAAGTCCCAAGTCACGGACCCTTAAAAACAGAAGCGATCACAAATCTCCAAGGGAGGCCCTTATTAACATTGTACTTTCATTTGAAAAAAATGAGAATGGGCAAAATTTTGACACTTCTATACATTTTATGCACGATATTGGATTACAAGAGAATGAATATTTTTTTAAGCTGACAAATTTTATAAAAATAAGTGTAATATGTAAAGTTATTTATCACTTATTTTATAAAGATAAGTGTAATATGTAAAGTTATTTATTATTTTTTTTAATGTAAAAGTAATGGACAGGGAATGGGCAAAATTTTAACACTTTTATATATTTTATGAACGATATTAGATTACAAGAGAACGAATATTTTTTTAAGTTGACAAATTTTATAAAAATAAGTGTAATATGCAAAGCTATTTAGTACTTATTTTATAAAGATAAGTGTAATATGTAAAGTTATTCATTATTTTTTTTTAATGTAAAAGTAATGGATAGAGAATGGGCAAAATTTTGACACTTCTATACATTTTATCAACGATATTGGATTACAAGAGAATGAATATTTTTTTAAGCTGACAAATTTTATAAAAATAAGTGTAATATGCAAAGCTATTTAGTACTTATAAATGCACATTAACACCCCCCACCCGCACGCCCCCCAC
>APFE030706491.1:0-96372 GCA_000404065.3 Pinus taeda
GATACACATGTAATTCTTCCTTAACAATTTTTTCAAGAACTCATTTTTAGCATAATTGAAACACTAGAGTGTAATATAGTTTAATCAACATATATGTTTCTTTTATACTCTCGGTATATCATTCACTTCAACTATTGTTTCTCAAGTTTAATTTTCATATTCACTTATATAGTGGGTATCAAAATTATTTCTTGGAAGAGTCATTTTCGCCAAATGAGCTGAGAGGTTCATTTTACAATCCTGTATGAGGGACATCTGTAAGTATTGCACGTCCTCAAAAAATAATAAAAATAATTTTCACTATTTTCAACCAAAAAAAATAAAATAGATAACTATCTAAATAAATAATTAAAAATGGTGGAGAGTCTCATGAGTTGGGGCTTGTTCTACAACCTAGTAAGAGGGACCTGTGTAAGTATGTAATGTCCTCAAAAAATAATAAAAATAATTCTCCCTAATGTCAACAAAAACAAAACAAAAAAACAAAAAATAGATAAGCATATAAATAAGTAATTAAAATTGGCGGAGAGGATCATTTAGCTGAGAAGTTCATTGAGCTGAGAGGCTTATTATACAATCCAAAATGAGGGACATGTGAAACAGTATCATGTCCTCAAAAAATAATATAAATATTTTTTCTAAATCTCAACCAAAAAAATTAATAATATACAATAATAACAATTAAAATTGACAAGGGCTCATTTTTAGAATCTAGTATTTCACTTATATTCTACTTGGTTCTTTGATATTTCACTTTCACTCTTCAAGCAATAAAAAAAATTATATTTCTCTTATAAATATCTCAATATAGAACTCAAATAAATTGTTTGAATATCCATATTAACTAATGTATTCCAGTATGAAGTCTCCCTCTCTATTATGTATGTATTAATGTTTACCTTATTAAAATATTTCAAAGCTTTAAAAGAAAAATTAATTAAAGAACAAATAATGTAGTTATTTTTTAATAAGCGGAAAACCTGCAACTGATAAAATTTTTAATATAGGATATTGATAATGATAAAATATTATAAAATACAATATAAAGAATACAAAATTACCACTATATATCTATCTTAATCACATATTTACGGAGCACTAGAAGGCATTAAATCTCTTGACCTGTAAATATGTTTTCAAGTTTGAAATTTGATCCCTCACGGCTCTTGGTAGATCCATAGTTAAAATTGAGATATACTAGTTGTATAATCCAATATGGGGGACATATTTTAATATGTCACATCCTCAAAATTAATAAAAAAAAATTTCGCTAATGTCAACGAAAACAAAAAAACAAAAAGTAGATAACCATATAAATAAATAATTAAAAATGGCAGAAAGGCTCAATGAGCTGAGAGGCTTGTCATGAGCTCAAAAAGTAATAAAGTATTTTTGCTAATGTCAACTCAAAACAAATTAAAAAAATACATAAGCATATAAATGTATAATTAAAATGGTGGAGGGCTTCATTGAGCCTAAGCCTTATTCTATATCCCGTAGAAGAACATGTGTTATGATGTGACATCTAAACATATAAAAATAGTTATTCGCTAATGTACCAAAACAAATAATAAATAAATAGATAACCATATAAATAAATAATTAAAAATGGTGGATAGTCTCATTGAGTTGAGAGGCCCATTGTGCCAAGCGGTTCATTTTACAATCTAGTATTAGGGGCATGTGTAAGTATGTCACGTCCTTTAAAAACAATAGAAATATTTCTCGCTAATGTCAACCAATATATTATTATATTTATAACCATATAAATAAATAATTAAAAATGGCGGAGAGGCTCATTGAGCCGAGAATCTCATTGAGTTGAGAGGCTCATTCTACAATCCAGTATGAGGGACATGTGTAAGTATCTCACTTCTCAAAACATGATAAAAATAATTTTCGCTAATTTCAACCAAAACAAAAAGAAAACTAGATAAGCATATAAATAAATAACTAAGAATGGGGTAGAGGCTCATTGTGGCCAGAGGCTCATTCTACAATCTAGTATGAGGGACATGTTCTAGTATCTCACATCGTCAAAAAACAATAAAACTATTTTTTATAATGTTAAGCAAACCAAGAAAAAACAAAAGATACATAAACATATAAATAAATAATTAAAAATGGTGGAGAGGCTCATTGAGCCAAGAGGCTTATTCTACAATACAGTCTGAGGGACATGGGTAAGCATTCCACATACTCAAAAAACAATTAAAATAAGTTTTGCTAATGTCAACAGAACAAAAAAAAATATAGATAACCATATAACTATATAATTAAAAATGGTGGAGAGGGTTATTGAGCTGAGAGGCTCATTGAAAAGAGAGGTTTATTCTACAATCCAGTATGAGGGACATGTGTAAGTATGCCAGGTCCTCAAAAATTAATCAAAATAATTTTCGCTAATGTCAACCAAAGCAAAAAATCAAAATTTATATAACCATATAAATAAATAATTAAACATTGTGGAGAGGCTCATTGAGCTGAGAGGCTCATTCTACAATCAGTTATGAGGGATGTGTGTAAGTATGTCACATCCTCAAAAAAATAATAAAAATAATTTTCGCTAATATCAACCAAAACAAAAAGAAAAAAGAAAAATTAGATAACCATACAAATAAATAATTATTGATGGTGGACAGGCTCATTGAGTCGAGAGGCTTATTCTACAATACAATATGAGGGGCATGTGCAAGTATGTCACATCCCAAAAAAATAATTAAAATAAATTTCTCTAATGTCAACCAAAACAAAAAACAAAAATTAGATAACCATATAAAGAAATAACTAAAAATTGTGGAGATACTCATTGAGCCAATAGATTCATTCTACAATCCAGTAGGAGGGAAATGTCTTAGTATGTCACATCCTCAAAAAATAATAAAAATAGTTTTCGCTAATGTCCACCATATATATATATATATTACAATATAAATAAATAATGAAAAATGATACAGAGGCTAATTGAGCTTAGAGGCTCACTGTGCCTAGATACTTATTGATATGAGAGGCTCATTCTAGAATCTAGTATGAGGGACAAGTGAAACATTGTCACGTCCTCAAAAAATAATATTTTTTTTTTTCACTAATGTCAACAAAAAAGTAGAAAATAGATAACCATATAATTGAATTATTAAAAACGGTGGAGAGGCTCATTGAGATGAGAGGCTTATTCTATAATCCATTATGAGGGATATGAAGTATCTTGGGTATTCAAAAAATAATAAAAATAATTTTCATCAATGTCAAAAAAAAAATAAAAATAGATAACCATATAAATTGTTTATTAATTATGCTGGAGAGGCTCATTGATCTGAGTGTCTCATTCTACCATCTAGTATGAGGGACATGTGTAAGTATCTCACGTCCTCAAAAAATAATAAAAATAATTTTCCCTAATGTCAACCAAAAACAAGAAAGAAAAAAAATAGATAACCATATCAATAAATAATTAAAAATGGTGGAGTGGCCCATTGAGCCAAGAGGCTCATCGTACAATCTACTATGGGGGACATGTGTAAGTAAGTCACATCCTCAAAAAACTAATAATAATATAAAATAATTTCACTAATGTAAATATAAATAATAAATAAAAACTAAATAACCATATTAAATTAAACAATTAAAAATATATTGAGATGCTCAACTTTTTTCGACTTGGTTTTTTGATATTTTAACTTTCACTCAAGTAATAAATTCAATATTTCCATGTCTATCTATAAATAAATATAATCTATATAACTTTATAGAGATAAAGTAATTAAAAATATATATATTTCTCTTATAAGCATCTCAATATAGAACTTAAATAAATTGTTTGAATATCCATATTAACTAATATATTTTATGAACTCCCTCTCTCTCTTTTGTGTGTAACAATGTTTACCTTAGTTAAATATTTCAACATTCGAAAAGAAAAAGTAATTAAAGATAAAATAAGGAAGTTATTTGTTAATAAGAGGAAAAAGATGTAACTCATTTAATGTTTAATTTTAAATATTAAAAAATACAATATACAAAATGAAAATTTACCACTATACGTCTATCTTAATCACATATTTACCAAGCACTAGAAGGGATTAAATTTGTAATGCTTTTTTTCAAGTTTAAAATTTGATCCCACTAGGCTCTTGTCGGATCTATGGTTAAAATAGATCTATATTGGTTCTATAATCCAATATGGGGGACATGTGTTAATAAAAATAATTTTATCTAGTGTCAACCAAAACAAAAAAAATCAAAAAATAGATAACCATATAAATAAATAATTAAAAATGGTGGAGAGGCTCATTGAGCTGAAAGGATGTTTCTATGATCTAGTATGAGGGACATGCGTAAGTATGTCACGTCCTCAAAAAATAATAAAAATATTGTTTTCTAATGTCAACAAAAACAATAAAAACAAAAAATACATAACCATATAAATAAATAATTAAAAATGGTGGAGAGGCTCATTCTGCAATCTAGTATGAGGGACATGTGTAAGTATGTCACGTCAGTTGAAAATAATTAATATTATTTTGTATTAATGGAGAAATGGTTACACAAGTTGTAACATATCTCCTTAGTTTAGGATTTGTTCCTAGAGTTTAGGAGTTTGGTTGCAACTTGCTATTGTACTTAAAGATGTAATCTTTCATTCATGAATAGTAGAGTGAACGGAGAGAGTTCTCTTTGTTTGAGTGCAGTCTCTAGGTGTTGTACTCACCTGTGAGCTGTAACTCCTTCTTTTTCAATTCAAGTCTCATTTTTATCTTGGTATCAGACCTCAGAGTAGGGACAACCTAGATTTTTTTTATTCCTCTTTAGGGATGCATCCTTGTACATAATTGTAGTGGTGGTGGAGTATACAAAAGATTCATAGGATCAGGTGGACTGTAGTAACACCTGTAGCACAAGTCTCAGATAACTGATCATCTCTGAGTGCAAGAAAGGGTTGGCGCGGGTTTTAAGGGAACAACCGCGCCATTTTTGAGTGGAACAAAGAGTTGGTGCGCGTTTCTAAGGAACAGTCGCGCCACTTGGCACGGTTTTGAGAGGGATAGTCGTGCCAGTGCGCCAGAAATGCTATTTGCATGGAAAATCAAGCCTTAAGCACACTAATTTCGTGACACGCATCAATTTTGTTTCTTGCGTGGGTCTTTCGTTGTTGAGAAGCACCAGCCTCTTTCTCGTTGGAAGATTTGCATATTTTTCTTTTTCTTGTAGATCAGTCGTGCCCGGTGGTGGCACTTTGAAGCTTAAGATTTGTTCGGTGGTAGGAGATCAGATTTGCCCGGTGATGGCACATTGGAGTTCCTGATCTGCTCGGTGGTAGCAGATTGGACTTGCCTAGTGGTGGCGCATTGGAGTTCTTGATCTATTCGGTGGCAGCAAATCAGACTTTCCTGGTGGTGGCACATTGGAGTTCCTAATCTGTTTGGTGGCAGCAAATCAGACTTGTGCCGTCGTGGATCATTGAAGGTACAATTTTTTTTTCTTCAGCAAAACAGAGGTTTGAATCTAGTATATGGTGTTTTTTTGTGACCTGAAAGTGTTCTGTTGGATAGACTTATTCATCAGAGGATCATAAATTTCATCAGTCCAATATGAATAACAGTATAGAATCATACCTCCACGAGTCTAGCAAACTCGATAGATCAAATTTCACCAACTAGAAATTCAAGATGCAGACTTTACTTGAAAGCACAAATGCGTCATTGATTGTTATGGGAAATGAGCTGAGACCAAGATCAGTTGCACACGAGCAAGATTGGGATAAAAGGGAGATAAAAGTGAAGGTCATATTGAAGATTTCCGCCAAGGACAATGTTATCCCAAATATAAGAGACTGTAAATTGGCCACTGACATTTGGACGATTCTCAAAAACCTATACCAAACGCAGAATACAAACCGTGTTGTGTCACTCAAAGGAAAGTTGTATGCATTGAAGATGGAGGATAATGACTCTGCTGTCGGATTCATTGCTAGAGTTAAAGATCTGAAGGACAGATTGGGAGATATCGGAGAGAAATTTTTTGATTCTGATTTGGTCACAATCACGTTGAACGGAATGATTGATGAATACCAGGTGTTCATCTCATGGCTGTCAGCAAGGGAGAAAGCCCCTGCGTTTGAAGAGCTGACAAGGATTCTGCTACAGGAAGAAGAGAGATGACAAAATTTGAAATCAAAGAGCAATGATCTTGCTCTGATGGAAAAAAGGAGACAATATAGAGGGAAGCAGCATCAGCAACCGCAGCAGTAGCGGTAGAGAGGAGACAACACATTTCAGAAGAGACCGCTTAAAGGTATGTCTGCTAATAATTTTCCCATCAAGAAATTTTTTACTGTGGAAAACCTAGTCACCAGATTAAAGATTGTTATAAGAGGCAGGCAGACGAAGGAAGAAACAAATAGAGAAAACATACGAGTTACTTTTTGAGGAAGAAGAAGACCATAGCCACGAACTTCAACTATTTATAGTGGACTATGCTCTTTCAGCTTTAAAGGGAGATGAGGACGACATATGGTATGTCGACTCTGGTGCATCCTCACATATGACTGGTAAGAAGGAATGGTTTGAATTTCTTGAAGAAACTTCATGTGGGTCGAAAACCAATTTAGGAGATGGCAGTGGATATGAGATCAAAGGATATGGTGGCATTCCGAGGAAGTTACCTAGCGGTGACATTAGGCATCTTAAAAATGTATTGTATCTTCCAGAAATTAAGAAATGTTTGGTCTTTGTCTCAATGATTACTGATCAAGACATGCAAGTTCAATTCTTTAAGACTAACTGTGTCATTAAGGATAGCCAGATGGAAACAGTTGCAACAAGAGTCCGTGTGGGGAACCTGTACAGACTAGATGTGAAGAGTATGCCACGGAAAGCAATGGTTGCAGCTAGATCAACAGTTGAAGATCTCTGGCATCAGAGATTCAACCATCTTAATCTGCAAGACCTCATCTTACTTCAGAGAAAAGGTATGGTTGATGGAGTCCCTATTCTCCATAATGTTAAGCTGGATTGTGATGGATGTGCATTAGGGAAAATGCATGCAGAAGAGTTCCCTTTACATGTCAATAGAAAGGAAAGAGATATTTTAGAACTGGTGCATACAGACATCTGCGGACCTATGCAAACTAGGTCATTAGGAGGAGAAAATTACTTTCTTTTATTTATAGATGATTGCACTAGATTTTCATGGATATACTTTCTGAGTAAAAAGAGTCAAGCCTTTCAGTATTTTAAAGAGTTTAAATCCATGGTAGAAAACCAGACAGGAAAAAGGACAAAAATTCTCTGCTCAGATCAAGGGGGAGAATACAGGTTGGGAGAGTTCATGGATTTCTGCAAGCAGCATGGGATTGTGCAACAGTTTACAGTGCCCCACACTCCACAGCAGAATGGAGTGGCAGAACAGAAGAACAAAAATATTGTGGAGTGCGCAAGGAGCATGCTTCAAGGTAAGGGTTTATCAAATGGTCTTTGGGAAGAAGCTATCAACATTGCTCTGTATTTAAAGAATAAGAGTCCTACTAGATGTTCATGCTTCAAAACCCCTTTTGAAGCATTGCTTCAATTCAAACCAGCAGTGAGTCACTTAAGAATATTTGGGTCAAAAGCTTATGGTCATATACCTAAGGTAGATAGGAAGAAGTTAGATCCCAAAGCCCTGAAACGTATATTTGTTGGATGTGGCACTGAGTTCAAGGCATATAAGTTATATAATCCTGTGACTCACAAGGTCTTTGCCAGCAGAGATGTCATATTTCATGAATAGGTTGAAGAAGGAAAGGAGGATTCTGACAGTGATTGGCACATTCCATTGCTAATGGAAGAAAAAAATGAGGAAGATGAAGGGCAGGAGCAAAAACAAGAAGAAGAAGTAACAAATAATGTAATCAATGATGATGCAAGCCCAGAAAATGTTGAAATAGACAAAGTTGAGGTAAGTCCCCTACCAAGGAGATCAGGGAGAAAGACTCGATTATATTCTAGATTGAAAGACTATGCATTAATGTCAGAGATTGTAAACATTGTAGAACCTGCAAATTATGAGGAAGCAAGTAAATTTGATGCATGGAGGGCTGCAATGCATAATGAAATAGAATCAATAAATAGAAACCATACTTGGTATTTGGTTGAATTGTCTGAAGGTAAAACCCCCATAGGATGTAAATGGATGTATAAACCAAAAATAAATGCAGATGGGAGTATAGAGAAACTTAAATCTAGACTGGTAGCAAAGGGTTACTCACAGCAAGAGGGAATATATTTTGATGACACCTTTGCTCCTGTAGCCAAACTAAACACCATTAGAATGCTAATTTCCTTAGCAACAAAACACAAATGGCAACTACACCAACTAGATGTTAAATTTTCATTTCTGAATGGTGACTTGAAAGAGGAAATTTATTTAGTACAGCCTGAAGGTTTTGTGAAACAGGGACAGGAACATCTTGGGTGTAAATTGAAAAAGGAACTTTATGGTTTAAAACAGGCACCCAAGTCATGGTATGAGAAAATTGGATCATTTTTTGTAAAACATGGCTTTCATAGGAGCTTGAATGATCCAAATCTGTATACCAAGTTTAATAAACAGAGGAAAATTATTTTGATTTCTTTGTATGTAGATGATATGATCATAACAGGGAATGCTAACAATCTGATCAAAGAAATCAAACAACAAATGTCACAAGTGTTTGAGATGAAAGATCTCATAAACCTTCATTATTACTTGGGATTGGAGGTATGGAAAGATTCTGGACAAAATTTTCTTACTCAAGGGAAGTATGCCAGAAGCTTGCTGGAAAGGTTCAAAATGGAGCAGTGCAAATCAGCAGCAACACCATTACAGCAGAATTTAAAGGTGAGTAGTCACGATGGTACTAAAGAGGTGGATGCCACTATGTACAAACAACTAGTTGGCAGTTTGATATATCTGACTACAACTAGACTAGATTTGGCATATTCAGTTAGTGTGTTGAGCCAGTTCATGTCAAAACCACTCAAAAGTCACTGGGTCACAGCAAAAAGTGTGTTGAGGCATATCAGTGGTACTAGTGATTATGGCATTTTTTACACTGACACTTATGATGTTATTCTAGTAGGTTTTTCAAATTCCAATTGGGTAGGTAACTTAGATGATCGAAGATCTATCGTGGGTTACACATTCAGCATTGGATCTGGGGTCATAGCATGGAGCAGCAAAAGGCAGAGCACTGTAGCTCTATCTTCATGTGAAGCTGAGTACCAAGCATTGTGTGTAGCCACATGTGAAGCTATCTGGTTGAGAAGACTTCTCAACCATGCAAGAGAAGAGCAAAAAGAATCAACTATTATCAAAACTGACAACCAGAGTACCATCAAGCTTGCATACAATCCAGTCTTTCATAAAAATACCAAGTCGATACTCAATTTCATTTTGTTCGAGAGAAACTACAGTCAAAAGAAATATGTGTTGAATATTGTAAAACTTGTGATAACATGACTGATATTTTTACTAAGCCTCTTGGGCGTGTAAAGTTTGAATTGTTTAGAGGGATGCTAGGAGCTCAGGATAATCCTTTCTCCATTAAGGGGGGGAGTTGAAAATAATTAATATTATTTTGTATTAATGGAGAAATGGTTACACAAGTTGTAATGTATCTCCTTAGTTTAGGATTTGTTCCTAGAGTTTAGGAGTTTGGTTGCAACTTCCTGTTGTACTTAAAGATGTAATCTTTCATTCATGAATAGTAGACTGAACGGAGAGAGTTCTCTTTGTTTGAGTGTAGTCTCCAGGTGTTGTACTCAACTGTGAGCTGTAACTCCTTCTTTTTCAATTCAAGTCTGATTTTTATCTACGTCCTCAGAAAATAACAAAAATAATTTTCACTAATGTTAACCATAAGAAGAAAAAAAAAAACAGATACATATAATAAATAATTAAAATAGTGGGAGGGCTCGTTGGGTGAGAGCTCATTGAGCAGAGGGGTTTAACCACAACTAGTTTGAGGGAACGTGTAAATATGTACATCCTCAATATAATAAAAACAATTTTCTCTAATGTCAACCAAAACAGAAAAAGAAGGAAATTATTAACTAATAATTAAATAATGAAAATGTGGAGAGGCATTATTGCAAGAGCTCATTCTACAATCTTATATGAGGGACATGTGTAGTATGTCACCTCCTCAAAAATATTAAAACATATATAAGTATGTAGCCTCCTTAATAAATAATAATAATAATTCGCTAACGTCAACCAAGAAAGAAATCAAAATATATAACCCTATAAATAAAAAAATAAGGCTCATTGAGCAGAGAGGCTTATTCTACAAGAAAAAATAATAAAAATAATCTATGCTGATGTCAACCAAAACATAAAAATGAAAATTAGATAACCATATAAATAAATAATTAAAAATATTTGAGAGGATCATTGAGCCGAGAGCGTCATTCTACAATATAGTATGAGGGACATGTGTAAGTATGTCACATCCTCAAGGGATAATAAAACAATTTTTGCTAATCTTAGCAAAAAAACACAAAAAATACTTAACCATACAAATAAATAATTAAAAATCGTTGAGAGGCTCATTGAGCCGAGACTCTGGAGAGAGGCTTATTGAGTGGAGAGGCTCATTATAGAATCCAATAAGAGGGACATGTGTAAGTATGTCACGTCCTCAAAAAATAATAAAAATCATTTTGGCTAACGTCAACCAAAACAAAAATAAAATAAAGTTAGATAGCCATATAAATAAATATTGAAAGATGGTGCAGAGGCTCATTGAGATGAGAGCCTTATCCCACAATCTAGTATGAGGGACATGTGTATGTATGCCACGTCCTAAAAAAATAAGAAAAATAAATTTTGCTAATGTAAAAAAGAAAATAAAATTAGAAACCGTATAAATAATTAATTAAAAATGGTGTAGAGGCTCATTGAGCTGAGAGGCTCATTCTATAGACCAGTATGATGGACATGTCTAAGTAAGTCATGTCCTCAAAAAAAAAAAAAAACAAAAAATAGATAACCATATAAATAAATAATTAAAAATGGTGGAGAGTCCCATTGTGTTGGGAGGCTTATTATACAAGCGAGTATGAGGGACATGTGTAAGTCTTTCACGTCCCGAAAAAATGATAAAAATAATTTTTGCTAATGTGAACTGAAATAAAAAAATGAAAATTGCTTAACCATATGAATAAATAATTAAAAATGGTGGAGAAGCTCATTGGGCCAAGAGACTCATTCTACAATCCAGTATGAGGGACATTTGCAAGTATGTCATGTCCTCAAAAACTTAATAAAAATAATTTTCTCTAATGTCAACAAAAATAAATAGATAACCAGATAAATAAATAATTAAAAATGGTGGAGAGGCTCATTATACAATCCAGTATGAGGGACATGTGTAAGTATGTCACGTGTTCAAAAAATAATAAAAATATTTTTCTCAACCAAAGTAAATAGATAAATAAAATAGATAACCATATAAATAAATAATTAAAAATGGTTGAGAGGCTCATTGATTCAAGAGCCTTATTTTACAATTCAGTATGAGGGACATGTGTAAGTATGTCACATCCTCAAAAAATAATGAAATTAATTTTGACTAGCCTCAACCAAAACAAAAAAAAAGAAACAAAAATTAGACAACCATATAAATGAATAATTGAAAATGGTGGGGAAGCTCATTGAGCGGAGAGACTCATTTTGCAACCCATTATAAGGGAAATATGTATGTATGTTACATCCTTCAAAAGTAATAATAATAATTTTCTCTAATGTCAACCAAAAGAAAAAAAAATAAAAAATAAAAAAAATTAGGTAACCATATAAATAATTAATTAAAAATGGTGGAGAGGCTTATTTGAAATCTAGTATAAGTGACGTGTAAGTATGTCACGTCCTCAAAAAACTAATAAAATTAATTTTCACTAATGTCAATCAAAATAGAAAAAACAAAAATCAAATAACCATATAAATAAACAATTAAAAATTGATGAGAGGGTCATTTTACAGTCTAGTATTTCACTTTTGTTCTAGTTGGTTCTTTGATATTTCACTTTCACTCTTCAAGTGATAAATACAATATTTCCATCTATATCTTAAATAATATATAATTTATATAACTATAGCGATTAAGTATTAATATATATATATTTATATATAATATATATATATTATATATATATATAATCATAATTATATATATATTATATAATATATATATAATATAATATATTATATATATATATATATATATACTATTATTTATATTTCTCTTATAAATATCTAATATTATACTAAATAATTTTTTGAATTCCATATTAACTAATAATTTTAGGAACTTCTCTCTCATTTTGTTTCACTAATGTTTACATTAATAAAATATTTCAACAGTAGAAAAGAAAAAGTAATTAAAGATAAAATTATGTAGTTATTTGTTAATAAGAGGAAACATGTAACTCATTTAATTTTTAATTTAAATATTGATAACAATAAAATATTCAAAAATACAATATAAACAATGAAAAACTACCACTATACATCTATCTTAATCACATATTTACCAAGCACTAGAAGGGATTAAGTTTGTAATGTTTTTTTTCATGTTTAAAATTTGATCCCTCTAGGCTCTTGTCAGATCTGTGGTCAAAATGGATCTATACTAGTTCTATAATCCAATGCAGGGGACATGTTAATAAAAATAATTGTCGCTAGTGTCAACCAAAAAAAAAAAAGAAACAAAAACAAAAAATAGATAATTGTATAAATAAATAATTAAAAATGGTGGAGAGGCTCATTGAGCCGAGAGACTCACTCTACGATCTTGTATGAGGGACATGTGTCTCATTGTACAATCTAGTATGAGGGACATGTGTGAGTATGTCACATCCTTTAAAAATAATAAAAATATTTTTTTCTAATGTCAACCAAAACAATAAAAACAAAAAATACATAACCATATAAGTAAATAATTAAAAATGGTGGAGAGGCCCATTGAGCCAAGAGGCTTATTCTAGAATCTAGTATGTGGGACATATTTAAGTATGTCATGTACTCAAAAATAATAAAAATAATTTTTCGCTAATGTAATCGAAAACAAAAAAAAGAAAAGAAAGAAAGATTACCATATAAATAAATAATTAAAAATGGTGGAGAGGCTTATTCAATTGCGATACTCATTCTACAATCCAGTATGAGGGACATGTGTAAGTATGTTACGTCCTCAAAAAATAACAAAAATAATTTTTGCTAATGTCAAAAGAAAAGAAAAAGAAAAAATAGATAACCATATAAATAAATATTTAAAAATCGTGAAGACGCTCGTTGAAGTGAGAGGCTTATTGAGCAGAGAGGATTATTCCACAATCTATTATGAGGGACATGTGTAAGTATGTCACATCCTCAAAATATAATAAAAACAATTTTATGTAATGTCAACCAAAACAATAAAAACGAAAACTAGATAATCGTATAAATAAATAACTAAAAATGGTGGAGAGGCTCATTGATCCAAGAGGCTCATTCTACAATCTTCTATGAGGGACATGTGTAATTATGTCACCTCCTCAAAAAATAATAAACATTTATAATTATGTAACCTCAATAAATAATAAAAATAATTTTCGCTAATGTCAACCAAAAAAGAAAAGAAAATAGATAACCCTATAAATAAATAATTCAGCCTCATTGAGTTGAGAGGTTTATTGAGCCGAGATGTTCATTCTACAATCTAGTATGAGTGACATGTATAAGTATGTCACGTGCTCAAATAATAATAATAATAAATTTTTCTAATGTGAATAAAAAAAGAACAAAAACGAAAAATAGATAACCATATAAATAAATAATGCAAAATGGTGGAGAGACTAATGGATCCGAGAGACTAATTCTACAAGAAAAAATAATAAAATTAATTTTTGCTAATGTCGACCAAAACAAAAAAACAAAAATTAGATAACCATATAAATAAATAATTAAAAATATTGGAGAGGATCATTGAGCTGAGAGGCTCATTCTATAATATAGTATGAGGGACATGTGTAAGTATGTCACATCCTCAAGAAATAATAAAAACAATTTTCGCTAATGTGAACCAAAAAAAACAAAAAATAGTTAACCATACAAATAAATAATTAAAAATCGTGGAGAGGCTCATTGAGCTTAGAGGATCACTCACAAGGGAGGCTTATTGAGTCTATAGACTCATTGTAGAATCCAATATGAGGGACATGTGTAAGTATGTCACGTCCTCAAAAAATAATAAAAATAATTTTGGCTAATGTCAACAAAAAAAAAATAGATAACCATATAAATAAATTTTTAGAGGTGGTGGAGAGGCTCATTGAGATGAAAGCCTTATCCTACAATCCAGTATGAGGGACATGTGTATGTATGCCACGTCCTCGAAAAACAATAAAAATAATTTTCGCTAATGTAAGGAAAATTAATTAAAAATTAGAAACCATATAAATAAATAATTAAAAATGGTGTAGAGGCTCATTCTATAGACTACTATGATGGACATGTCTAAGTATGTCACGTGCTGAAAAAATAATAAAGATAACAATAAAAACAAGAGATAGATTACCATATAAGTAAATAATTAGAAATGGTGGAGAATCTCATTGAGCCAAGAGGCTTATTCTACAATCCAGTATGAGGGACATTGGCAAGTATGTCATGTCCTCAAAAATTAATAAATATAATTTTCTCTAATGTCAACCAAAACAAAAAGATAACCATGTAAATAAATAATTAAAAATGGTGGAGACGGCTCTTTATACAATCCTAGTATGAGGGACATGTGAAAATATGTCACGTTCTCAAAAATAATAAAAATATTTTTCTCAAACAAAAAAATTAAAATAAATAAATAGATAACGATATAAATAAATAATTAAAAATGATTGAGGGCTCGTTGAGTCAAGAGCCTTAGTCTACAATTCAGTATGAGGGACAAGTGTAAGTATGTCACATCCTCAAAAAATAATAAAATTAATTTTCACTAGTGTCAACCAAAACATTAAAAAAAAAACAAATATTAGATAACCATATAAATGGATAAATTAAAAATGGTGGGGAGGCTTATTGAGCTGAGAGACTCATTCTACAATCCATTATGAGGGAAATGTGTATATATGTTAGATCCTCCAATAATAATAATAATAATAATTTTCTCTAATGTCAACCAAAAGAAAAAAACAAAAATTAGATAACCATATAAATAATTAATTAAAAATGGTGGAGAGGCTCACTTGCAATCTAGTATTTATGCATGTCACCTCCTCAAACAATAATAAAGATAATTTTCACTATTGCACATCAAAATAGAAAAAACAAAAATTAAATAACCATATAAATAAACAATTAAAAACTGACTAGAGGATCATTTTACAACCCAATATTTCCCTTTTGTTCTACTTGGTTCTTTTATATTTCACTTTCACTCTTCAAGTAATAAACACAATATTTCCATCCCTATCTTAAATAAGATAATTATATATCATTTTATAGAGATAAATTAATTAAAAAAAAATTATTTTTTCTCTTAAGAAAAAAATTAATTCTTCAGAAGAAATCACATTGAAGATTTTGGTTGACAAGTTTCAAACCAACAAGTGTGTTTCATCTTGAGGACAAGATAGAACTTAAATATTTCTCTTATAAATATCTCAATATAGAACTTATATAAATTGTTTGAATATCCATATTAACTAATATATTTTAGTATGAACTCTCTCTCTTTATTGACCTGTATTAATGTTTACTTTAATAAAATATTTCAATGGAAAATAAAAAGTAATTAAAAATAAAACAATGTAGTTTTTTGTTAAAGATAAAAATATTTCACTTACATTAATAAAATATGAAAAAATAATTAAAGATAAAATAATGAATTTATTTGTTAATTTCTTTGCCTCTTCCATTACTAAGTAAATTGTAAAATATTTCCCATTCAAATTTGGTTTGTGACCCAACATGGCTGGTCATGGTAAGGAAATTTATTATATATTCCTTATTGAGTATTCAATTATATCTTTACAACCCCAGGGGTATGGCCTATTTTAGAGAATTGGTGCAACTGACCTAGGCCCATCATAGCTTAAGGATGTTGGCTACTTATATGCTTGTGCGTTATATATGCTTATATATATTTCTCCTCGATCTTACTTCACTCCATCGAAATTTTATACATATATAATAAGGTGCAACGAATATTCTAGATCGTGGCCTTTGTGGCAACGTATGCATCCATGGTAACCTTGTGTATATAACCCACGTGATGACTATACGTGGACGAGAGGCCCATGTCCTTAAAAAACCTGTAGGCTAGTGTTACATTTGATAATGACAATGGTCTCGAGGTTAATTCAGGTGAGGGTTTATGATTCACCATGAGGGTAGCTACCTACCCCAGTGTAACGCCCTCGAGACTCAGGCAGGCGTGCACGATGGGCGGGCGCCTCGTGCACGACGGCGGGCGCTTCTTGGCATGACGACGGGCACTTCTTGGCATGACGGCGGGCAGTGCGACGAGAGGGCGAGCTACCTCTGACACTTGGGCAACTCGGGCAGGCGTACACGACGACGGATGGGCACGCGGTGGGCGAGCGCTCCTTGGGTGCGGTGAGCGAACACGGTTGCGACGACGGGCGAGTCTTGTGCGATGGTGAACCGGGGCACTTATGCGACATAAGTGTGACAGACATACGAGCCACTTGCGACGTTAATTTGCGATGTTGGAGCTAAGTGTGACACTTACTGTGAAAACGAAAGAGGATGAAAGGTGGTTTATACTATGACGATGGATGGCTTGCAAATGGGGTAAAGTCGACATGTTGAAATATGTTTTTGGGCGTTTGGAGATGAGTTTGGGGGTCGGCCTTAAGGCTAGACACCCTCTCATAAGCCCACGATAATACATGTATAAACATATTATATGGTGGCTTGTACGAATGTGTAAATATGCATGAATAATTAAAATAAAATATAATAATGCATGGGCTTATATGTAAAATAGTGGGGTCGGCCATGGATTGTGCACCCCCCTTAAAATATATGGAGTGAGCGTATATATTGATGGAGGATGGAGCTCATTATCTCCATCGAACTTCGCTTGGAGTGTCTTTGCATAAGGACAAGAAAAAGTGTGAAGTCTTGAGGATATGCGCATTCCTCATGCGCATGAAGGTTAAGAAGATCTCGCATGTTTT
Organism: Pinus taeda; assembly: GCA_000404065.3. Lineage (NCBI taxonomy): Eukaryota > Viridiplantae > Streptophyta > Pinopsida > Pinales > Pinaceae > Pinus > Pinus taeda. Next base: position 17,202 of record APFE030706491.1, read on the forward strand.
GGATTGGGTTATGTGAAGGGTTGTCACGGTTGAGGAAGTTTTGTACACGGTATTTGTGTAAGATTGTATGTGCGTCTTGGTGACCCGTGTGGGTACCCGCTCTTGGGAAAAGGTGCACAAATGTGTATGTAGAAGGATGTGTTATGCCTTTTTGTAAATATTTCTAAGTGTTGGCTTGGATTTTTCCAAGCACACTTGTTGATGTAATATTGAAGATTTTCATAATATATTGTTATCGGGCAGACTTGTTCGGGAGTTGCCCCTCCCCTTATACTTGTGTGCAATTGTTATTGTTCTAGTTAATTGCATATTTATAATGAATGTGTATGGGCTTCATTAAGTATAAAGTTAATGCATTTTACTTGGTTGAGAAAAATAAACTAAGTATGATAATGTGGAAAGGCGTAGTCCATGTGCACGAGTATTGTTAAAAAGAAAGTGTACGGTGGTGCCGCACCTCGCCGGACACGGTTGGAAGACTACCGTAAGCCTGGGGGCATGACACCTAGGCTCCCACAACAATGGAATCGAGCTCTGAAACCACTGTATTAAATTGCTAATACAAGGGCTTTCTACCATAATCTATTTATCTTGTTTTACGTTTCGATGAGAAGGGTAAAGTTTCCATGGATTGAACATGAAGTATACAAATTCACCCTTTATATTTTATGTTCTCAATTTCCTCCTTTATTAAAAAACAATGTTGATTTTGCAAAGCTTTTTATGGGTTGCCCTTAATAATTTACTGGATTGTTTATGTAATGGCATGTCATACCGTAACATTTTTGGATGCTCTGACATGGCTACTATTAATTGCATATTATATGACATTGATAGGGGTTTCAGGGAGGTCTTTTGGGTGGTAATCTCTTAGTAAAATATGTTCTAAAATTTTGAACCCTGGCTCTATTTCTTCACTCGAGGGATCCCTTTAATTAATTATGGATACTAAATGTCTTTTCTGTCTCCCCGAGTATGGTCACACGATTTCTTATCATTTTCCTCGAAGATAAGAATATATGCATCAAAGAAGTTTCTTTTTATTAAATTCTAGTAAGGATTTAATGGACCCTGCAAGACGCAACTAAGGATTTATTACTCGCTATGTGTAGGTTAGTTCTTGGCTGCATTTGGGACTTTTCTCTATTTCAAGTTAGTTTTCGTTCAATATTGCTTATTTTTCCTCAACATCTGCATGAACACATTTATAATCATTCTCTTATAGGTAATTCAACCATGATTAGATTTGGCCTTTGACCACAGGCTACATGAAGTATATTGTATTTATCACGTTCAGAAAGAAAAGGCCTTAACCAAATGGGTTTTCAAATTTTCATTGAAATTTTCCTTGGAGTTTTATCGATGTATTGGAAGGAAGTCAACTATCATAATAGAGTCATTTATTTTTTCCTTACTATTAAGGGTTCACTCCTTTATTATTATCAAATACTTTTATAACTTATACTTTGTATTATGGTGGTAAGGGGCGTGGCCAAAATTTGTTTTCCATTCCTAATGTCATGAAGATACAACATTGTATTTACTCCTAGTTCTTTGTGACGCCATTGCTAGTCTATTTTTTTATGTTCTATAGACGCAAACATAATTTTTTTTATTTTGAAATATGCACTTCAATTATGTGATGTTATAAAGCATGATTGTATGGGAAACATAGTCATTTATTTCATTCTTTTCTCTTTTCTTAGATTTATATCAAACTAAGTTACGCCATAAACCTTGGCTAACACTTGTCATGGGATTGTTTCCAAGTTCTTCTTTACAACCTTATTATTAACTTGGCAACGATTGCATGTTACATTGTTAATTTTGAGGTCTCCCTTCATCGTCTATGGCTTGTAATCTACTAGCCTGGAATTGAATGAATATATATATATATATATATATATATATATTATATATATATATATATTATATATATATATATTATATATATATATATATATAGATAGATAGATAGATAGATAGATAGATAGATAAAATACACTTTTACTTTTATTATCACATATACACTTTTTATTCTCCCTCCGTAGTTTTGTCAAGAAATCAGCTTTAGTAAAATTGAAGCACTATGGAGTGAGATAGTTTAATGCATATTTCAGTTTGTTTTACTATCTTGGTATTGATTCACTTTAAATAATTTTTGTTTGGTTTAATTTTCATATTCACTTATATAGTAGGTGCCAAATTTGTTTCAAGGTATAGGCACTTTCCCAAATTTTGTAGAGTATAAAAATACTATGGCCTACGTGTAAAACCATTATATTAAATCTTATGTCATGTAATCCAATTGTTTCCATGTAAAACAATAAACAAAATTCACATATATATCCATACATTTTATTTACAAAACATTATCAAGGATTACTCATTCATCATCCTAAATACACTTAGGAGAATATCGATAAATGAAATCCTACTTCTTTAATTCATAGCTCTAAACTACATAAATTTATATTAAGAAATGTTTCTTTCCATATATTTGTATACTTAACTAGGGATTCATGGAAATAAATTAAATTATACCACTTTCCACCCAACAGTGAAGTACATTTTCTTACTAGTCCCCCTCGAGCTCTACTCCTCCTTTCCAAGAAAACAACTTAGGATATCTTATTGAAATTCACCTCCTTAACCCTTTAACAATGTACAACAAGTTTTTGGTTTGAGGTCCAACATTTCCCTCCCAGTAGAATTTATCTCCCAAATCATCTTTTCAGAGCTTATTGAGATGACATTTATCTCCAACTATAAAATTGTTTCGTGGTCTACTTCAACCAATAGTTCCATTGTCTAGAAAAAAGGAGGATTTTTCTTATTTTGTTCTTGCCCCTCCTTAGGAATAAGTGATTCCAAATATTTTCCTAGCATTTAGTAGTCTAATCCCACATGATAGCCTTTAATATATTTTCGAGAATAATAATACACAAAAATGTTTTTTTTTTATCAAAATAAATATTCACATTTTCACATCATATCAATTGTCCCACTTTAAAGTTTTAGCCACATGTCAATATAAAATCCATAAAAATAAATTTACAACGGGGTATCACAGCTCCGCTCCCCTTAAAAGGGAACACCACCCTTGGTGTTATCATGCTTCCATTTTCCTTGGAACAACAAAGGAAAACCTTATTTCATTTCATCTTTCATCTCTAAGGTGGCCTCTTTAGTTCGGAAGTGCTTCCATTGCACTTAAACCTAGGTGATGGCTCGATTCCAAAGTGTAGCTTCCCTTTGGTCAAAAATTTCTAAGGGTTTTACCTAGAATTGGCCTTCCGGTTCGACCTAGAAACCATTCCATTCGATTATATGAGAAGGATCATGAATATAAATCTTCAAAAGAGACACATGAAATATTTTATGAACCCTAATGTGGACTGGTAATGCTAGCTAGTAAGTCACTATCCCTACCCTATCTAGTATCTCGAATGCCCCCCAAAACCAAGGGACTAGTTTATAACAATTCCCCCATTTTAAGTAAATATTTTTTGAGTGCCCTTTAATATACACATGTTCACCCACTTGGAATTATTTATGTCTCCTTTCTAGGTTTGCATATCTTTATTTCCTATCTTGCGATACTTTTAGGTTACGTTCATATTTTTCACCATCTGTTCCCATTCCTATAGTAGATATGGCCCTAACATAAGCATATCTTTAGGGAACTGCAAATTAAGGGAATATGGCACTTACTTCCATGCATCACCTTAAAAGAATTCATCTTGAGTGATGCTTGATAACTATTCTTACAGACCAACTACACTAAATGTTGGTAGTCCTCCCATTTCATGGGCTGGTTCATTACATACATGTGTAGCACTGCTTCAAGGACTTAATTAGCCCTCTCTTTTTTCCCATCATTTTGTGGATGGTATGAAATGCTAAAACTTAGCTTCTTACCCATTCTAGTAAACAATTCATTCCAAAATTGAGAAGTGAAATTTTCATCCCTATCTAATATAACTATATTTGGTAATTTGGAAAATTTATTTAATGAAAAATTATGCCACCTATGCGGCTCTTTAAGTAGATTGAACATGTATAAAATATGTAAACTTATACAATTTTCCTACCATAACCATAATATAATTGTGTTGTCTCCGAGTCTTGGGTAACAAACTAATAAATTCTACTGAATTCGCCTCCCATTTCCATTTTGGTATAGGGAGGGTGTTCAATAATATTTTTGGCTCTTGATGTTCTATGTTTCCCTGCCGACTTTCTTGGATTTTTTCAAGTATTCAACTACATCCCCTTTCATACTAAGAAAAAAAAAATCATTTTTAAGGGTGGTGATGATTTTCTAATAAACCAAATTAGTTAAGAAGGGTATTTTGTGGTGTTCATATAATATCAATCATTTAATTTTGGCCAATATGGAACATAAATTATACTCGTATATGTTAATAATCCACTTTCATTAACTGCATAATCTAGCTATTTCCTTTGGTCAAATATAATTTTTCATATCTTCATAAATAATAAATATGATTACAACTCCTACCTTCTAATTTTTTTGTTTTAATATGTTTAATGAAATATTATTCAACATTATTCGTTGTTACTTCATAAATTTGTTTCAGACTTCAACTTAGCGCATTTTCCACCTTTTTTTATTTCCATTTTGTATGCTTAACTTCAAAATCATATTCAATCAGGAAGGCCAACCATCTAGCTTTCCTAACATTCATGTTAGGTTGGCTAACAAATATTTTAAAATCACATGATAAGTAATTAAGGTAAATTTCTTATTAGTTAAGTAGTGTTTCCACATCTTAAGTGCATATATTACTATAACTATCTCAAGGTTGTTAATTGCAGAGTTTTTTTCATGCTCCTTTATTTTGTAGGATTCATAAGCTACAACATGATATGTTTACATAAGAACACCCCCTAAGCCTTCCATACAAGCATGAGTACACACTACAAAATCCTTTTTAAGGTCTGTTATTTTCGATAAAGGTACAACAATGAGTAAAAATTTCAACATTTCAAAGCTTTTTTGACATTCTTGTCTCTACTAAAATTTTGCCCCTTTCTCCTCTACAGAGGTTATGGGGTAGTCTAATTTTGAAATTCCCACTACCAATTTGTGATAGTATCATGCGATACCCATGAATGATATTACGTCTATGACATACTTCGGAATTGGCCAATTAAGGATGGCCTTTATCTTGTTAGGATCCAGTGTTATCCAATCATTATATATCACATCTCCTAGATGCTATATCTTGATAAGTTTTATATTTTCTGAACTTAGTGTATAGTTGATGTTCATAGAAAGTATGCAACACTATTTATAAAAGTTATTTTTCTCCTCTTGTCTCTTTTAATAAATAAAAATATCATCTATAAAGATTGATACAAACTTGTCCAAATATTACTAAAGACACTATTCATCAGGCACATAAAGGTAGCAAGTGCCTCTGTAAGCCCAAAAGGAAGAATTATAAAGTCATAGTGTGTCTAATGAGTTTGAAATTTTGTTTCTATAATGCCTTGTTCATTAATACTCAGATGGTGATAACCAAACCTAAGATATATTTTAGAAAACATAGTTTCCCCTCTTCCTTTGTCAAATAAATCATCCATTTTGGGCAAGGAATGCTTATTTTTAATTGTCAACTTATTCAACTACTGATAGTCAATACATAACTTGAATGTTTCATCTTTCTTCTTGAAAAATAGGACTGGTGCACCCAATGGTGAAACACAGGGTCTGATGTGTCCTTTTTTTAATAATTAATGTAACTTCAATTTTAACTCCGTCAATTTAGGTACTCTCATCTGGTATGGTACTTTTGATACTATCACTACTCTTGGTATTAGCTCTATAGAAGAATATATTTATCTCTTAGGTGGTAAACTAGGAATCTCACTAGAAAATACATCTTGATCGTCCTAGATAACTTTTGAATCATTCAAGGATTCAACTATATTATCTTGTGACTGGTCCTCCAACTGAATGGAAAACACCTAGAATCCTTTCCTTACATCCCTCTATATTTATAAAGAGAATATTTGTTAGATATAAATGGGTAGGGAATGCCTTTTCAATTTGAGTTTCTCCATTTTCTAGAGTGCATGTAGAAATTTTATCAAGGAAATAAAAAATTTACTAGTGCTCCTCAATGAGTCCATCGGAACAAAAATGTCATATGAACCCAGTGGGAGAGTCTTCAAATTCATAATTGTTTATATCCTATTTAATGTAATTGGGCACATCCTCACCCAACTAGTATTTTTTCTCTTTTTTTTTAATAGTTAACGAAACCAGCCATGAATTTTTGTATTTTTGTTAATATAATTTAGATTTTTCAAGAAATTGGGGAATAATATAACTAAAACTTACACCACGGTCTATCACAAAAGAAAAAAGTTGGTTAAAAATTGTTCTTTCTATCTCCACCATTGTGGATTGATGTTTTGCTTAGCACTCTTACAAGGTTTTGTTGATCCATGAAATATTCTTGGCCACATTTTTAATGGTGGAGGCCTCTTAATTATTTTATGTTTGTTGTAAAGGTCTTGTATTGTAAGGACAATTCTGCAACAAATGGAGTTCTCCACAACCCTAACATTTTAAGGGTTCTTTATCCTTTCCATTAAACCAATTATTACTTAATTTGTATGTCTATACCCAATATAAGTCTGCATGTACATTCTTTGGGTCTAATTGATGTTCTTACTGAATTTTTGATTTTGATTTCCCTTACCTAATTGGTTAAACAAGACATGTTTTCTCTCCTTTCCATCATGGGAAAATATGTCCTTCTAATCAAGCCATTATTTCAAGTTCTCATTCCTTTGTACAACTTGTTGGTAGTAGATTGTTTCTTTTCTAATGGGCTCATCCATTGTTTAGGGATTATCACATCCAATTATTTCCTTACAATAGAGAGGGAGATAATTTATAAAGAACTACACTTTAGATTTATCTTTGCTTATATATGGTACATAACTCAAGAAATGAGTAAATTTTGTCATTGATGCATTCATTGACATTTGACCAAATTTTCAATCATGAAATTACTTGGCCTTGTCACCAAAATGGCATATAGATATGTATTTTTCTTTAAAAAGTTGTTAAAATTCTTCCCGATTAACATCCATATTGTCTAAATTAGCATTGTTAGTCTTCCTCCCAACATAAGTAAGCTTTCTCTCCTAATCGATATGTAGCTAATTTAGATTTTAACTTATTAACATTTTCATAAAATTGAAAATACCAATTGATATTAAGCAACCATGCTTTTGTTGCTTCCTCAGATTTTGTATCATAGGTTCGGGGTCTGATATTTTTTAAATTTCCTTGTAATTCGATTTTTGACTTATTTCCAGGCTTCAAATGAAATTTTGGTAAATTTTGTTCTTTGTTCCCCTCAAATATTGTTTCTTTTCTTTCATTAAACTATTAACTTACATTTGGATGTCTCTCATATGTTTTATTCCTCCCTTACCATCTTCATAGTCTTGGGATTGGATTTGTCTGTGAAGATTTTACTAAGCTTCTCTTGTTTTGCAGTAACTTTCAACAACTTCTCATGTCCATCATGAATATTCACTAACGTTTTCTTAAAATCCCTCATAACTTTCAATAATTACATGGTGGGAATTTGTGCTTGTTCACCTATAGGTACTTAAATCCTATCTTCTCCTTGTGGTTATTCAGTAACTTGTCCCTTCTGCTTACTATTCTTCTCATTCTATGAAAAAGCAAGCATACATTTCATTAAACAAAATCATGGTAACCACAGAGCCCACAATGTTGAAACTCATCTTGCTCTAATATTATATGTAAGATCCCTCTAAACACACTCAGGAAAATAATTAAGAAGTAGTAGGAATTACATAATATTTTATTTTCTCCTAAACATAACATGTATTAATTGTCACGTTAATTGGATAGATCTTAAATTCCTCTTCCTATATGTAGCAAAATATGGTTTCTGTTGATGGTTTTGGACCTGCCAACATTCACGGATCACCTTGCTATGAAGTCCCAACTAGACCTCACACCGTTTAGTGTGGGAGAACCATCTGATATGATGGCCTGGTTTCCATTGTCTTAAGGATTTGCCTCAACTCTTGCTTGTCAGCACAGGAGAGTGGTTCACTTTGTCTTCAAGAAGTGAGGTTCGCATGCTTAGTGAGTGTAAGTGTACTTATTCAATGGTTATTTCACTATGAGGGGAAAGGGTGAAGGTGAGTTCCATGTTGAAAGGGACTAGTTCCAACTTGGCTAGGAACACACAACACAAAGGACATACACAGCTTTTGGTGTAGCAGTCCACTCAGTTGCATTAGTCATAACATACAAGGTAAGATAACACGTACATCACTCATGGATTAGTCTGAGACGAGTGCAATGGTTGTTATAGCAAGCTTCATGTGAATGGTTTATCTAATGTCTAACAGAGAATTCGACACGGACAGGACAACATTAACAACAAATACAACAAATTTCCATTAATAGCTTATGCATTACAACAAATGAATCAGTTCGGATGTAGAACACATGGTTAAAGAAACATGCATTACAAGTTTTAAAGATCAGTCTTACAGCAAATACAACACATGTGTGAAAACATGCTAGCCTATTTACAGGCTTCTAAATTAAGACAAAGTTCCGAGACACATTGTTACACCATACATCACTAACCCCTTTAGCGAGGCATTGGAGCCATTACTTACTCCTAAAAGAAAAGATTATAGACTCTCTTGGCTATGTGGGAGGAGCTGAGGTGAAAATTCCTTTCATGTACAAATGAGGGGGTTATTTATAGCCAAGGGTGAAACTAACCCTTGTGGTTGTTCGACTACCCTCATGACCATTGGAATTCCATGAATTTCTGAATTACATGATTTTATGTTCAACAAGTGGGTTTCTTTGACTTCCACGTTACATCACATTGATTGAAAACAAGGCCATAGTAAAGATGTGGGAAACATGACTCGACATGACTTGAAATAAAAATACTGGTACATTTGTGGTGCTGTTGGAGTACATGTTGAGCTAGAGTGTTGCTGAGTGATGAATGTCTTCATGGTGTATCATAGCTTCACCTTCGCATGGTGAAGTGCATAGAGTCTTTGATGGTCCTTGGTTCACTTGATGAAGCTTTAACATGTTATTCCTTGCTTTCAGGCTGGAAGGCTTGACAGGCTCACTTGTTCGTGATGGTGCATGTTCATCCTGTTTTCCCACTTCGCATGCTTCGCTTGTTCATCTGTTGATGAAAATGTCCATCTGCATGTTCTCCCTTCGTTCATCCCGTTCGTCGCCTTGACATGTTTGTTGGTGTACCTGTACTTACATTCACTCATGAAGAGACAACATCAAATCAAAAACCTCCTAGTCTACCATGACCCATGATCATTCGAATGCAAGTGAGCAGGAGAGGTAACAAGGTTGTGATGCGGGATCATGGCTTCGGGCAATTGTAGATGAAAATTGTGCAAGAGTCACAGAGAGATGGAGATAGAGGATCTAAGTCGATAGTGACTGACTAGAAGGTCTAGCTCGGTTAGACAGTAAAATTGCGAAAATTTGGGAGGAACAATTCCTAGAAGGTAAGGTAGTGATGCTTTGTGAATTTTTTGGAATTAAAATTCAGTAGGGGCTAGATAATCAGATTTGTGCAATTTTCTAGAGGAATTGGTTGGAATGCAAGAAGGTTTACTAGGCAGGGATTGCTCAATTTTTCTGGGGAACTGTCCCACAGACTGTTGGCTAGATCTGCACAATTCCAAAAGGGAACTGCTAGTTGGCTACCTAGGAGATTGACATCCAGATCTACACAATTCCCAGAGGAAATTGCCAATTGGATGTTGGGGTCACTAGAAGCTGGACTTTCACAATTCCCAGAGGGAACTTCCAGTTGGCTACTGGGTCACTAGGAGCTAGATCTACGAAATTCCTAGAGGGAACGCCCAGTTGGCTATTGGGGTCACTGGCAGCCAGATCTAGATAATTCCCAGAGGGAACTTGTAGTTTGCTGCTTAGTCACTCGTAGCAGAAACTACGTAATTCCTGGAGGGAATAGGAAGTATGCTACTGGAAAAATTGCATTAAGGCCGGGAGGCTGGCCTGTTGATCATCTATGGATAATTTCTAAGCTGAGCTGACTCTTGGGTAGCAGGAGGCCTACTCATTAGCAGTGCGTAATTTTTGAGATGAACAACCAGTCGATTATTTGAGTGGCCAATATGAGTTCTAATTTAATTGTTTGCGGGTAGCATAATTCGAAGGAACTAGCTTTGTGCTTCTGCACTATTCTGGTTGAAAATCAATTGAGTTGAAAGCAAGGTGATGGTCTGGCTGTCAGTGAGGAGTCTGGTTGTCAAAACTTCATAAAAAATGAATAAGTGTGTGAACAATCAATAGATGCATAGGTGATCATACAGACACACACTCGCATGAGTTGACGATGAAATGAATAAAATATCCAGATAGACATGTTCAACATGACTGACAGACAGTGCAAGCAACAAGCCCAACACTCGTTATTGATCATTCATGATTGAGACAATGCCTGCAGTGAATGTGTATCCGTGTGTGAGTGCAGTAGATGCTTTCATTGCGAACACATAAAACACATATGAAGCAAAGACTTTGAGCATGACCAAAACATCGTCAAAAGAATGACTTAGACATTAACATGAAGAGACTTGAGTGAAGTAAATAAGCAAGGAAAATGTAAAGACTCACACGAGCTCATGGAGTGAACCTAGGTGTGTGTAGTCATCAAGAGAATCTCTTCAAGGGAGGCTCCGAAACTGATGTAGGCCAAAATTTTAGAGGGTGGTTGTAGCCACTATAACACTTGGTGACGCACTGGTAGGACTCCAAGTTCTTTGTTTTGGTTCATTGCTAGCACAAGGCCTTGGCCTTTTGGGAAGTATTGAATCATTGTGTAGATTACTTTAGTTTCCCCATTTACCACATGGACATACATGGTTGACCCTTTTCCAACTGAGTTAAACACAATAAAAAGTTCAACTTAGATCTCACTATTTTCAATCTAGGAAGGGTAATTTAATTCACAAGTTGAAGATTTTCAGAGTATAAGTTTTCATCTTTGGTGTTGCTCTGCTGCTAGCAGGCTTGGACAGTACCCCGACGGAGTCATGCAGGAAAACATATATTGTTCCACTTCCAACGAGCCTGGTTATTACCCTAGTGGAGTTTCGTGCTTCACCTCTCTGCACAGGAAGCATTTCTCGTCTGTCGCCTTTGTATTTTTCAAGAGAAATGTGCATAGGAACTTATTTATTTTTGGGGTGGAAGAGGGATCACGACTTATTGAGAGCATAAGAGGATGTTCCTTTAGAGAAGCATGTAAGGCCTCTAACATATGTTTTCTCATTTATATTTTTTCCCTTATCCATTTCTACTAATTGGATTAGCTTCAACAAACAGAGAAAAAGGTTCAATACATGCATGGGGCTTCCTAGTGTGGACATACGTTCATGGTTGAACTAAATCTTCCCTTAGAGACAATTTATATTTATTGTTACGACTTCATCAGCAGAAGGTTGTAACCAAGCACAAATAAAATGGACACGAGACTAGCCAAGTGCTTGAGTGTCATAAGTCTCTTCAAATTTGAGCTAGATACTTTATTCCAAAGACAAAACATAGTAGTTGGTAGCACGTATTTCTAGAAACAAAATAGTAGAATATCAAACAAAAAAAATGTACTTGAAAAACATAGTAATTAGAATAAAATAAATCAAGAGAAAAAATAATCAGAAAAACAAAATGAATGACACAACAAGCAACAAGCTGACTATGTGCAAGGCACATGTGTGGCTTGACCTACTGAACTAATGTTTGAGGACCCTGCCATTTGACAAGAAGATCATCAATCATCCCATCAAGTGATTGGAAATGATAGGTGTGTGAGCCAATTTTCTCGTGGACCAGTGACGATCCACTGGGCTATGCTACCATAACCTGGTGGCACTCCAAAAAACTTTCGAGTGAATATGACACTAATGTCTCAGGTATTCTGTGTAGCATGGGATCGGATGATGGCACAAGGTAATTGTTTTTACTCTGTGAAGGTTTCAAATTCAATTCGTAAGTGGATCTTCCGATATTTCTTATGTGGAGGATTTAAATCAAAATACTAAGTGTGATGATGAACTTTGCAATTAATCCAAACAATTAAAATGTTAATCAATCTATTCGGTGAAAGGAGTACAAATGAAATGTATTTGTTACTTGTTCTTTGTTACAATGGCTTATATTCTCCTTTTCCCGAAATCTCGTATTGGATTGTTCACATGCAATGCATACTTCGTTCATCATCTACTCGTGCAAGCCCATCGTGGTACTACTTGATCAAGCAGTCAATGATTGGTCGTTGTTGTAGTGTGTAACTTGTACCGAGGTTAGCCATCTTCGGGTCATGGTGGATCCCCAAGTTGCTCTATTTTCTCATAGTGTTCTTCTTTTGTGTGTTTAGGATGAGTGCTTCAACATCATTATTTATGATTCTGAACTTCAAACAACTTAAAATCATGCATAGTTCCTTCTTTTGGATGATTGAGATGCACTCGTACCTTGAGTCATCATGCATTCCTAATTTATCAAGACTCATGGTCCACAACTTGTTTTTACATGGACTGTTTGGCATGCTGGTACTACTACTACTACTGTTGTTGCTACTACTGCTATAAATAGAAAAACAAATTGTACAAGTTTCATTATCATCAGTTTGGTGTGGAAGGAGTACCAACTTCTTGTTTGATGAGGTTGGGGTTGGCCGTGTAAGATTACACTCCAATTTCTTTTCTAGGAATAAGTTGACAAACATTGGTTCTGCAAAGGCCAATGGTTCGTTCTCGCCATCAGGGAGAGTGATATTGTGTTTCATATACCTCTTGGATAACACCAAGATTTGGTTACATTTTCCCTTGCATGGAAGCCACAGGTGAGACTAGTCTGTAGCAAAGTATCCATCTAGCTTGCTAGACGAGTCTTTGTTGAGCAGTAGATCATATGCTTCTGGTATGTCCACAACAATTATGTTGATGGACTGGTGGACTCGACTGTCATGGGGTAGTCAGATGATCATTTCTCGTAGTTCACCAATGGCTGGTATTGATGTTCTATCAAGTTGGATGATTCTTGTGAATGAATCACTCCATCATGCATTGATATTCTTAGCAATGGAAAGCGGCATGAAATTGGTCGCTGCACTAGAATCAACCAACGAGTTGTGGACATTGTAGTTGAAAACATTGAATGAAAGCACGAATGGGTGAAAAGCTGAGTTTTCTTCTTCCATCCGGACTGTATTGAGCACAGTGGATAGTGATGTGGGAGGTGTACATGCCCCCTTGCTGGTAGAGGTCGCGCTGTCTGTTTTCATTTCAACCAATGCATGCAACAGGATATCTCGCTGGCTGAAGACTTTGGCTAACTCGAGCAAACTAATGTTTACTCAAGTTCTCTTCATGTCATCGACTATGTTGTAATCTAGAGATTGTAGACTCATTGAGGTGTCCAGGGTGGAATGGATGCTCATGTTGTCTGGTGGCTTGTTCGACAACTTGTTGCTCATGGATGTGTTCTTTTCCACCACTCTCTTCCTAGACATGCTTTGTGTTTGTTTCTTTGAGGCAGCTGGTGGATCGGCCTTCTTTATAAGTTGTCTCACTTTCTCTTGTATCTCATGAAGTGTCAGGGGAGCCCCTTTAATCCTAAGATTGTAGTGATCATTTTTCTTTTGGGGTTGTTTCTCACTATTGATCTTCGAGACTACTTTCGAGCACTGATATGCGTTCACCACATGCCCAGAACTTGGTGCTTCATTAGGTGCAACCTCTTCATTATCATCAGTGTCTTCTAGTTGCTCTTGTACGTCACTATCCACATTGAGTGTATTAGTACAAATAGACGTAACAACTCACTTCCACTTTCAACAAGAGTTCTCGGGATGAAATTCTTCATGGAAGGAACAATACCTAGGATCAACGCATTGATCGAGTTGAAACATAGGCTTCTGTGTAGATTTGGAACTAAAATGGTTGTTGCTTGATGAGCTGGTTGATGAACTACTTTCATGAATGTGTTTGTCTTCCATTGCTTGAGTTCATACATTTTGGTGGTCAAGTTCTTGACAAGGCGAGTGAGGGTCTCAATGTTAGTTGCTTCCTCGTCTCTTCCTTTACTCGTTGTTGCTTGGGGCTTTCTGTCTGCATCCTTGGACTCTTTCATTAATTCATCATCCTTGATGACTCCAATGGCGCGCAAGTTTTTCTCAATAGAAATAGCCTCTTCGCAGCTTTCTAATAGTGTTGGCTTCATAGCTCGCTTGAGGAACTTGGCACTGGTGGTTGGTAGTGTATATGTGTAATAGTCGACAATGATGGAGTCATGAGGTTTTGTGTCTGCTGTAAACTTGTTCAAGATACACGTAAACCTCTGATTGAATTCTTTTACTTTCTTTTCCCTCCATCCTAAGGCATCCCAATTATTTGAGTAGCATGGCTCGAGTCTTGTCATCAACAAAATTTTCAAGGAACATACGTTTGAAAGAACCCTAGTTTTGTATACAGTTGGGTAGAATATTTTGATACCAAGTAGCTGCCCAGTCATCCAAGGTACAAGGAAACAATCTACATGCTACGTCATCATAATGTACCTCAAGCATCTACAGTTGTAGGTAGAAGTTGTCTAAGTGGTCTTTTGCCTTCACTGCACTGTCAGGGTTAAACTTGATGTTTGTTCTCTCCCCCTGTTTCAGAATCTTTTATAGAACGTTCGGGAGATCCAATTGTCCCTGAGTCATCCATTTAAGATTTGGGTCAGCCATCTCTTCGTCCTCTTCGTCTTCTTCCTCCCCTTTCGAATCTAATGGTTCTAGATCTAAGTCTGTCAATTCATCTCTGCCTCCACTTCCTTCGTTGCCTTCCCCTCCACCTCCTATACTGGAGTTTGATCCCAAGACCATAAGAGTGCCTTTTTCATCTTCAAAGAAGATTGGAGTTTCCTCTCTGTCTTCAATATCTTCTTCCAAACTTTCAAGAGCAGTAAGGACTGCTTCTTCCACCAATGATACAACAACCCCTGTGGGAGTCACTTTTAGCTTCATCGATACATGTGGAAGATACTATATGCCTGGGATCAGTTGGACTAATTTTGCAAACTTGCATGTGATGTGGCAGAAAGAGTGAAGGTGTTGATATGAAATCTCGTGTTAAATTTTGGGAGATGAGGAGTAACCAACTGTTGAGTCGTGAGAGAGGAAGTGTGAGTTACTACCTTAACTAGATGGTTGATGAGTGAGTGTGAGGGGAATTTCAGCCATGTACAACTGGCTACCCTCCTTCTGGCACCAGAAATGTTGACAGTGCTAGACCCACCAACATTTAGGGGATCACCCTAGTATGAAGTCCCAACTAGACCTCACATCATTGGATGTGGGAGTCCCATTTGGCATGATGGCCCAGTTATTATTATCTTGAAGATTTTCCTCAACTCTTGCTTGTCAGCATAGGAGAGTTGTTTTCTTTATCTTCGAGAAGTGAGGTTCACATGCCTAGTGAGTGTAAGTGTACTTGTGTTAATGGTTATTACACTGTAAGGGTAAAAGGTGAAGGTGAGTTCCAAGTTGAAAGGGATCAGCCCCAACTCGGCTACAAACACAAAACACAAAGGACATACATAGCTTTTGGTATAGCAGTCCACTCGGATGTGGTATTCATAACATAGAAGGTAAGATATCACGTACATCACTTACAGATTAGTCAAAGACAACTACAATAGATGTTACATCAAGGTTCATGTTGAATGTTTCTTTGATGTCTGACATAGCAGTCAACACGGACGGGACAAAATTAACAACACATATAACACATTTCCATTAATAGCTTATGCATTACAAAAAATGAATCAATTCAGATATAGAACACATGGTTAAATCAACATGCATTACAAGTGTTAAAGATCAGTCTTACAAGAAATACAATACATGTGTCAAAATGTGTTGGTCTCTTTAGAGGCTTCTGAATTAAGCAAAAGTCCCAAGACACATCGTTACACCATACATCACTAACCCCATCAATGGGGCATTTCAGCCACTACTTACTCCTCAAAGGAAATATTACATACTCTCTTGGCTATGTGGGAGGAGCTGAGGTGATGTGGGGGGTATTTCTAGCCAAGGGTGAAACTGACCCTTGTGGTTGTTCGACTACACTCATGACCATTAGACTTCCATGACTTTTCATCTTATATGTCTCTATGTTCAAAAAGTGGGTCTCTTGGACTTCTACATTACATCACATTGATTGAAAAAATCCCATAGTAGAGATGTAGGAAACATGACTCATGACTTGACTCGACATGACTTGACATGACATTGTTGGTACATTCGTGGTGCTGCTGGAGCGCATGTTAAGCTAGAGTGTCGTTGAGTGATGGATGTCTTCATGGAGTATCATAACTTCACCTCTGCATGAAGAAGTGTGTGGAGTCTTCGATGGTCCTAGGTTTTCTTGATGAAGCTTTAGCATGTTGTTCCTTGCTTTCATGCTAGAAGGCTTGACAAGCTCACTTGTTCGCAAAGGTCCATGTTTTTCATGTTCACCCACTTCGCATGCTTCACGTGTTTGTCTATTGGTGAACATGTCCATCTGCATGTGCTCCCTTCATTCATCCCATTCGTCGCCTCAAAATTTTTATTGGTGTACATGTACCTACGGTCACTCATGATGAGACAACATCAAATCCAAAACCTCCTAGTTTACCATGACACATGATAATTCGAATGTAAGTGACCAAGAGAGGCAGCGAGGTTATGATGCGGGATGATGGCTCCATGCAACTGTTGATGAAAATTGTGCAAGAGTCACTGAGAGATGGAGATAGAGGACCTGATTCAACAGTGACTAATTGCAAGGTCTGACTCGGTTGGGAGGTAAAATTGCACAAATTTTGGGAGGAACAGTTTGGAATGAACATTCAACAGGGGCTAGATAGTCAGATTTGTGCAATTTTCTAGAGGAATGGGTTGGCCTGCAAGAAGGGTAAGCAGGCAGGGATTGCTCAGCTTTTTTTGGGAACTGTCTCGGAGACTGTCAAACAGATCTGCCTACTTCCTAGAGGGAACTGCTAGTTTGCCTCCTAGGAGATCGGCAGCCAGATCTGCGCAATTCCCAGAGGGAACTACTAGTTGGCTACTGGGGTCACTAGTAGCCTGATTTGCTCAATTCCTAGAGGGAACTACCAATTGGCTGCTATGGTCAGTGGCAGCTAGATCTGCAGAATTCCTAGAGGGAACTCATAGTTGGATGCTAGGGTCACTAGCAACGAGATCTGTGCAATTCCTAGAGGGAATTTCTAGTTCGCTGCTATGCCACTGGTAGTAGAAGCTACGCAATTCCTAGAGCGAACATGTAGTCTTCTACTGGGAGTTGTTGGATGGGAAAAGTGCATTAAGGCCGGGAGGCTGACGTGCTGATCATCTCTGCACAATTTCTAAGCTAAGCTGACTGATGGGAAGCAGGAGGCCTGCTCATGAGCACTCTACAATTTCTAATATGAATAGACAGTCGACTTTTTGGGTGGTCAGCATAAGTGTTGATTGAATTCCTTGGAGGCATCACAACTTGAAAGAAATAACTTGGTGCTTCTACATTGTTTTGGTTGATAGCCAATCGAGTCGAAAGTTGGGTGATGGTCTGACTATCAGTGAGGAGTCCGGTTGTTAGAACTTCATAAAAAATGACTAAGTGTGTGAATAATCGACAAATGCATAGATGATCATACATACACACACTCGCATGACTTGAGGATGAAATCACTAAACCATCTAGATACACATGTTCAACTGATCTGGATTTAAAAAGGAATGCAACAAATTACAGATATAACGATAAATAAAGAGATGTAATAGAAATAATTCTTCATTTCATTGTTGTAAAATACTGAAATATGCTTACAAACAGAAATGGAAATAAACTAGCTCGGGCAATGGTAGCTTATCTCTGAGAAGAGATGTGGCAGCTACATGCCTTTGAAATTTCTTACAATGAGGCTCAAAGGCCTATTTACTATTGAGAAACAATGGAAAACCCTAAACATCCAAAAACCTAACCCTACAAGATGAAGCACCAAACTATTTTCCCCGTTTTGCGTAAATTGGTACACAACTTCTAGGGGTCGTAACTTTGGCATACGATCTCTGTTTGATGCTCACAATACCTTGCAAGAAAGATCTATTTGAGTAATACAACTTTCGAGTGAGGAAATGAATCTATAGACCCATGTTGCTCCCAAGTTTCCCCAAAAAACATCGTTCAGGGCCTCAAAATGGTGCCATAAGTTCACAAACTAAAAAATTTCCAAAAATAGTAAATTGGGCTACAATTAAGGAAACTGAAAAATTGAAAGAGATAGTTGTGGGGGTCCAAGCGGCTAGGTTGGTGGCCACCAACATCCACCTGGGTCATTCATGCCCCCTTAGGAAGCAATGGTCCCCATTGTGTTGATTGCCTCCATAAGATGTGACAACTTCTGCTAAACTTGGTCCCTCGTGAGTTGTTCTACAATGTTTGATGTTTCCAGTAATGGTGGGAAGCATGGTCGAGGGTTTTCCACATTGAACACTCAGAGAAAGACAAGGAATGGGAAATCCCTTTCTCCAAAGGGTTTTTTCCCACAGCCTTGGTAATGCTGTAAGGACCATATGAGAGTGGTCTAAGCTTCTGATGGGCTCTTATAAGCCATTCTTTCTACAGATGTAACGAAAAATTGTCGTGCACCTGGAACTTGTGTGGTACCTGATGATGATCATGTCGTTACCTGTACTTATCATTTTCCAGAATGGAGCGGTGCTATATCGACCCATTAGGTATAGGTGATCTACGAGTCAGATCAAATGAATGCTTGACCTCACAGTGTAGCGATACCACTGTGGTTGAGGAGAACATGTTCTTGTCTTCTTTCCTGACTGTATGCACCTGATTCTGCTGCATGGAGGAACCCTTCTTGGTGGGTCCATGGATGTGGCTACAATCTTCCTCTTACTTTGAGAGAGAACCAGAAAGAAAGTAAATTTCCTCGTTTGGGAGATGATCTTCATTTCTTAGTAGAGATCAAATAGGTGGCAGCTAGTGGGGCTACCTTCGGTATCCTATATAATGAATTACCCAAAATAAATAATAACAGTGCAAGGCCTTGAATCATATATAGCATGTTTTGTCCATATGTATGGTTGGCCTAGTAATAGATCACAAACATCAAGAGGTGCAACATCACACAATAACTCATATGTGAAGGGCTTGATGATGTAGGGAAGGCGACATTATTGGCAGACTCAGAGATCTTGTCCTTGGTGAAGCCACTCGATGTTGCACGGCTGCGGGTGCGGTGTGGTCGATAGCCTAGATGCTTTATGACCTCTACTGAAATCAGGTTCTTTTGCCTCCCACTATCAACAATGAATAACACCGGCAAACCCTTCACCCACATATGTGAGTAGAAAATATGCTCTTGCTCCTCTGGATCTTTGGGCTCATTCTTATGGATCGCAGTGGTGGCAACAGTGGCGCTGCCATTGAAATCAATGATTTTCATCCATTTGTCATTCCCTTTCTTGGTTTCTGACTGAGGGTCAAAACATGCATCTAATTCTGAAGCCTTCAACTCGGCCATAAGTGACTGCCTGGTCCAACACTCACTTGTGTTATGAGTGGGGATCTTATGGAACTCACACCACTTTCCTATGTACTTGTTTGACTTCTTGTTGTTGTTATTTTCATATGGCTTCGATGGGTTTCTTGGATCACCCCCGCCTTGGCTTTGTCCTTTTTTTTGTGTATTCGCAGATCCAAAATCTCTCTTATTTTCTTTAAACTTCTTCTCGATATTGGCAACGCATAGGTACGTCGTGCGGAGTGAGTAGATGTCTAGGAACTCCATCTTCTCTTGGATGTACCTGTGTAGGCAACTGTGGTATTTGAGTACCAAATGAAACTTAGAATCCTTGATGCCCAACTTTTTTCAAAGGTTATGAAAGATATTGTTAAATTTTGGCACGTCTTGGTCCCTTCCGTGCCACAACGTTGTCCACTTTATGTATTTATCCTCATAGTTTCTCACAGGGTAGTACTCCTCCTTCATGGCACTTCAGAATGGATTCCAGGTGGTTGTGGCTGGAAATAGTGAGGATTTACTTTCATCATTTTTCTTGCAGTAGGTCTCCCACCGGATCGTGACGTGGGGGGCGACTTTCAGAAGAAAGAAAGTAATATTTTCCTGGCCAGAAAAATTATGAACATAAAAATACCCTTCTAGTAGATTTAACAATTTATCTACAACATTTGCATCTATCTAACCCTAAAATATGGGAATTTCAAATTTAACTTGTACCTTAAAGGGTGTGTCACTTCAAGAGTAATTGCAGGAAGTAGATGTGTTGCCCCTCGGTAGCCGCTAAAGGATTTTGGCAAATTTGTCCATCTTTGCATTCCTTTGTCACTCGAGGGCCTCTTTGAGCAAGATTTCGATAGGATCTTTTGCCCCCTCATATTTCTCTTCATCCAGCATGGGAGGGCGTTGGATTTGCGAGGTTGGTCTTGCAAAGGTTCGACCAATTCAAGCCATAACTCATATCCTGACCTCGTTGGGGACATGCAAAGAAAAATAGAGAAAGAGAAGACTGCTTTGATGCCACTGATCAAGATTTAAATAAAAACACAACAACTTACAGATATAACCATAAATACAAAGATGCTATAGAAATAATGCTTCATTTCAATTATGTAAAATACTGAAATATTCTTACAAATAGAAATGGAAATAAACTAGCTCGGGCAATGGAAGCTTATCCCTGAGAAGAGATGTGGCACCTACATGCGTCTGAACTATCTTTAAATGAGGCTAAAAGGCCTTTTTATTGTTGAGAAACAATGGAAAACCTTAAACATCCAAAAACCTAACCCTACAAGATGAAGTGCCAAACTATGGGCCCTGTTTTGGGTAAAGTGTTACATAAAACACTCGAGGTTGTAATTTTGGCATACGATCTCTGTTTGATGCGCACAATAGCTCGTTGGAAATATATATCTGAGGACTACAACTTTTTATCGAGAAATATTAGTCAATGGACCCATTTTGTTCCCTGTTTTCCCAAGAAACATCGTTTAGGGCCACAAAATGGCTTCGAAAAACTGCCAAAAATAGTAAATTGTGCTACAATTAAGGAAACTAAAAAATTGAATGAGACAGCTGTGGTGGTCCAAGTGGGCTCAGTGGATGGCCACCAATATCCACCTGGATCATCAACATGACTGAGAAATGGTGCAAATGACAAGTGCGACACTCGTGATTGACCTTTCATGATCAAGACGATGCTTGCACGATAGTGAATGTGATTCCGTGTGTGAGTGAGATAGATGCTTTCATGGAGAACATATGAAACACATACGGAGCAAAGAATTTGAGCATGAATAGAACACGGTCATAGGAAAGAATGAGACATCGACATGCAGAGACCTGAGTGCAGTAAACAAGCAAGGCAAATGTAAAAACTCACACGGGCTCATGGACTGAACATGGGTGTGTGTGTAGTCATCAATAGAAACTCTTGAAGGGAGGCTCAAAAATTGATGTAGGCCAAAATTTTGGAGGGAAGATGCAGCCGCTACAACTGTTTCCACAATCTTTTCTTTTCCTCTTGCATAACTAAGCACATTGTAAAATATTTTCAATTCAAATTTGTCTTGTGACCCAACTTGGACGAGCATGGCAATGAAGTTTATTGTATATTCCTTATTTCATATTCAATGATCTCTTTACAACCACAATGTTGTGGTCTATGACAACGAATTGGTCCAACTAGCCTACCACGATCATAGCTTAAGGATGTTGGTCACTATTATATTTTTCCTTTATACCATAAGTTAATTGTTATAGCATTAGCTTAGATCTCATTGTATGCATATGGAAGTGACTAACACTATGCTTTTAATGTTGTGCATTATATATGTTAATATATATTTCTCCTCGACCTTCACTCCATCATAATTTTGTACATATATAATGAGTTGAAATGAGTGTTCTAGAACTTAGCCTCCTTGGCACCATATGCATCTACGATGCCCTCGTATACACAACTCATGTGATAAAAATACGTTGACGAGGAGCCCATCTCATTAAAACAACCCCATCCAAGGGTTACATTTGATTGTGGTGATGGTGTTGAGGCAAATTGATGGCGAGGATCTATTATTGAATGTTATGGTAACTACCCACCCAACCTCCTACCGCAATGGATTCTTTGATTGCTTGGCCTAATTGAGATATGAGCTCTACAACCTCTAGATTAATTTTGTAATACAAGGGATCTATATCTGGTAGTTGAAGGATTTTCTACCATAATCTGTTTATATTTCTTAACATTTCAACAACAATGGAGAAGGATTGATGGGTGAGACATGGATTGAACACCAACTCTACAAATTCACCCTATTTATTTTATTTTGTCATTTTTATCATTGATAAAAGAATTGTGCATCTTTTGAAAACATTTTGAATCGGTCACCATCACTAATTTACTTAAATGTTGATGTAATGGTAGGTCATACCCTAACTTTTTATGGAGTTCCTATGTGGCTACCATCCACGACAATTTTTATGGTGTTGATAGGTACCTCATAGAGCCTTTTGTGTTGATAATTTATTCCAAAAAAAATATCTAAAATTTTAAAACGTTAACTCTGTTCCTTCCAGAGATGGCTCCTTTTAATTAATTATGGTTACTAAATTTTTTTTCTACCTCCACAGAATATTGTCTCGAGGGTTTCGCAAAGTGATTTTGATGTCACTCGAAGATAAAAATGTCAATTGCAAAGAGATTTATTTTTATTATATTCTTGAAAGGGTTTAATGGATGCTCTATGACTGATCTAGGCAGCTCTAGAGACACACATAGGACAAAGAGGGCTTATGTAAGCTCAAAAATCAAAGTGATAGGAGTGCTTTTGAACAAGGGCGAGAGTGTAGATCTTGTTGTCCTAATCATGGTGGTGTGAACAGTTCATCAAACCGAGTCTGTATGCGAAAGTTAGGAGCAGTCAAAGTTCAGGGTCGACTTGGATGACTCGGTAGGCTTAAGGAGGCAACAATTTGGGCAAAATTCACCCACTGAATTCCACCAACTGGTCCAGATTTTTGGAAATTTGTGGCTGATAATTTGTCTCCTTTGGTCGATTTTTATTTTAAAAAAATGCTGTATATATATTATTATATTAATATATATATATATATATATATATATATAATTATATCTAGCTTATGGGGTGGTTGGGCCAAACTGCCACCCCAAACGAACAAACTGAAATAAAATTGGGACCGCATCGTGGACCTTACCAGCCCACACACTAACCTACCAACATAAAATAATTATAAATATTATATATAGATATATATATATATTTATATATATAATAATATATATATAAACAGGTTGGCGGGCCATAACCTCTGTCAGCCTCCCTCAACCAATGCACCATAAAACATTAACTATGGGGTGGGCTGGTCACCTCCGATGGACCCGATCCACACCCCCAAAAACACCATACCAATGGCATGTCGTATGATGGACTGTGTGTGGCGGGGTTTGAATTTGCTCAGCTGGGATGGCCAACCCACCACTCGGGTGCCCACACAACTACACCATTAAACATGGAAGCCCAATCCACTCCCTTTACTCTGCCAACAAACAAAACAATGCACCATAATGAAAATTCAAGAAAAAATGCTATGTGTGAATTTGGCGGAGGCAGGGTTGGAACATCCGACCTCCCGAATTTTATGCCAATTCCTAACCATTCCACCATGTGGGCTTGTTGGTAAATCCACTGCACAATTTTATATATAAACCCTTAAAATTTATTTGCATGAGGAAGGCGGATTTGAGAATAGGAGCATGAGAGAACAGATCCCCGTTATATAGAAAAGCATGGAGGAGCCAACAAAATGCACGTGGATTGAGGTGATTTGTAAAATTAATTAATTAGTTTGAAGGGTAGAACCATGAACCTGAGAAAAATGCAAACGGAGCCATGATTGGAAAAATTCTCAAGAGGGTGAAATTTTTGCAGTGTCCAAAATTGGACAAACTTTATGCCAATCTTACACCTCTTAGCCAGACGAACCTAATGGTGCAGTCAGTTTCCTGATCTGAGTAGCATATATTTAGAGGACCTGGAGGAAGGAATCTTTAAGGAATCTAGGGGGAGTCTAAAATATTCATTAAGCCCCAGATTTTCACTTTGCCAAAATTGAGAAATTTTGCAGTTGATTTTGCACTATTTGATGCCACAAATATGATGGTGCATTAATTTTTTGCATTTTCTCATTTCATTTTTCAACCACTTTCCAACGTGGAGTGTAGGAGTCAGCGTTCGACATGCAAGAAGTCATTCCATGAGATTCGATGTCATGAGATTGATGGCACGACCAACTTCAGCTGTTTGATATCTTGTTCTTCAGATGGCCCCAGGATGTGAGGTATATGCAGTGTGTTCATGTAATTATTTTTTTATGCATTGTGCTGCACAGATCCCTGTTTGGTGTTTGATGTGGGATCTTGTTTCTTACTTGTCTCATGATTCCTGCTTGACATGATGTGGAATCATCTGTGGGATTTACTTGTTTTCATGATTCGTCAGGTTTTTTTTTAGATCCCTTTGTTGTTATGTTTATGGGATACTAATGTGTTGTCGTGTATGTTTGCATTGAGATCCATTTTATGCCACGTTGGCGGGATGCTCATTATCATCATGCATGAGTTTATGTCATACTAATAGGAGTCCTTTTTGATTGAGAGTTCCAGTAGCGGAACATCTCTTTGCTCCACTCTTGCATGAGGGCATTTTCCTTGTATGATAGTGACATCACCTCTTATGTACATCATCACTATTGACAACACTTAATGCAGCCTGCCTACAACATCTTGACACCAGGGCCCAGAGATGTAGTCTCTCCTAGACGAACTACATTATCAACGTGTTGTGTTTTATGTTGCTGACAATTGTTGTGTTCCTTCTTCTTTACAACATGTATTTATGTTCAATTATGCTATTTTAAATGCAATTCTAATCACATCACAGAAGCAAAAAATCTTTGTTAAATCTGAGAGTTGAGTCAAATCCGATCAAGTTTCATATCAAAGCGATCTTTGCAAGGATGTGAATTGCAAACGTGACCAATGGAATGCGCAGTGACAGAGGATGAAAAAGTGATATATGAGACCATGCTCAAAATTTGACAAAGGGTGGAAATAATGTATGAAGCTCTACAAAAACAGATAGAGGAAAAGGAATGATTACAACTTTACTTGTGAGCCATAAAAGTGGCCATGGAAGAACTGAAGCACAACAACCAGAGTCTTTAAGCAGATAACATTGAATTGAAGATGCTTAAACAAGAAGAGAAAGAGGAGAAACAAAGTTTGCTACAACAATTGCATGCTAAGGACGATGCCTTGGAATATCCGTAGCATTACCCATATGAGGTAAAATGTAATTCCTAAAATTCATGTATGTGCCTTGTTGATGATTTTGTTGGTTTTGAAAATCATACCACAGGAATTGGCTCAAAACTGTTGAAGAAAATGGGTTATGAAGGAAAAGGCTTGGGCATTAATGGCCAAGGCATTCTCAGCCCCATCAAAGAAGAAGAATCACCCCGTTAGGCAAGACTTGGATATGTCAAGAAAGAAGTTGGGGAATCTGCCAAGACAAACAACAAACCACCAACAACAGATGATGAGAAACCCTCATCATTTCTTTCCAACTCAAAAGTGGAGGTAAAAGACGTCAATTTCCTCTCAGTTTCTTCTTCACATAATATGACTTCTATTGGAGATTTGAGATCCCAATTACAGTGAAAAACATGAGGCTCCTTGCCAGGATGAGGTACAAGGAGGCAAAAGAACTTGGTATTAATAACCAAGGCATAACTCAACCATTGGAGGTTGTGCAGAGACGTTGATTTTTAGGCTTGGGATACACCAAAGAATAATGCTCGAAGGTATCAGATTCTTCTAAGACATCTTCGAAATCATCGAGGAAAGAGAATGATGGGAAAACATCCCCATCATCCCATGGCAGTGCCCATTGTAGTGAAAGAGCTGAGGCAAGCTCTTATCACCATAACGACACCAGAGGCAGGAAGGAAAGGCATAACCAGTGTTGACATTCGAATGTTCATTCAAATTATAATCATGTCGTTAATTATGGACATAAATCATGGAATCAAAGGACATATACCTTTTTTGGATTACAGAACCATACATTTTCTAAGTGTTGGAAAAGAATAGCAGCACACAAAAGGAGGAGGCGTGAAAGACCTTCTCAAGAGCAGGCAAAGAAGAAACATATTAACCAGATCTGAAGGAAAAAGATGCATTACATTCATTGCAACAAAGGTGGCCATCAAAGAGCCACTTGTTTGAGGCTCCATTCAAAGCAGCATCATAAAGACGAAGTGCCAGTGCATGAACCAGGTGAAGTAGTTGTTCAACAACCAAAACCACCACAGCGAGATGACCCATTCACATTGATATTTGAAAAATGCTTTCTATAGATTTTAGCTTGTCACGGTTGTGCTTTTGTAAATCATTTCTTGCATTTTAAGATGTAAAAGTGATGATGTGTGTTCCATCACTTGTTAAGCAACAATGATTTCTGGTCTTATTTTGTGTTGCATTTTACACTCTAAAAGTGATGTTGTGTTTCCATCAATTGTCAAAGCAAAAATATTGTTCGACCTTATCTTTGTAAATCATCTGTTGCAGTGATGATGTGTTTTCCATCACTTGTTGAAGTAACAACGATATTTTGGCCTTGTTTTCATAATTTGGATAGTGTGTTCGTCTTGATGTCAATTTGACCACTAAGTACGTGTTATAAACTCATGACAAGTATGGGATGCATGGGTCATTAGTTGGTCATGTAAGAAAAGAATGTAATTTGCAAAACAATGTAATGCAGGTTGCAGCGGTTATATGTGTTAGCTCATGGCTTAAGGCTTCGAAGAACAAAGGTGAAGGAGATGGAAGCAAGACCTTTTCAAGGATGCTTACAATGCATACAAGGTATAGAGAAGTTGTAGATTATTTGTCATGCTTTTGGAGGACCAAAAGCTCCTGAGTGGGGAGGATTGATCTAGGTGGCTATAGAGGCATACATAGGACAAAGAGGGCTTATCGAAGCTCAAAAAACAAAGTGATCAGAATGATTTTGAATTAGGACCAAATCATAGATCTTGTTGTCCTGATCTTGGTGGTGTGAACGGTTTGTCAAATGGAGTCCATATATGAAAGTTAGGAGAAGTCAAAGTTTAGGGTCAACTCTAGTGACTAGGTGAGCTTAAGGAGGTAGCAATTTGGAAAAAATTCGGCCACAAAATTCCGACCAACCTAGGCCAGATTCTGGGTCAATTTGTGGCATGATTAATTTGTGTCCTTCAATCATTTTTTGAATTTCCAAAAATGGATAATTGTTTTTAAAAATAATATATATATTTATATATGAATTATGGGGTGGTGTCCCACGAACCCTGCCACCCCTCAACAAACCAACACTAAAATTAAAATTGGGCTGACAGGCCATGACCCCCGTCGGTCCACCCTACCCACCAACATAGAACAATTAAAAAAAAAATCTAAATAGGTTGACGGGTCATAACCCCCGCCAGCCTCCTTCAATGATCGCACCATAAAACATTAACTATGTGGCGGGCAAGCCACATCCGGTGGACTCATCACACACCCCCAAAACCACCATACCAATGACATGTCATATGATGGAACTCGCCCTGCTGGGATGGCCGACTCACCACTCAGGTGCCCACACAACTATACCATTAAACGCGCTGGCCCAATCCACTCCCTTTACTCTGCCAACAAACAAAATAGCGCACCATAATTAAAATTAAAAAAAAAAAAAAAAAAAAAAAAAAAAAAAAAAAAAAAAACCTACTATGTGTAAATTTCGAGGGAAGGTTGGAACACCGCACCTCTCACCTTTGATTCCAACAACCAACTGTTCCACCACTTGGGCATGTTGGTAAATATGTCGCACAATTTTATATATAAGCCCTTAAAATTTATTTACATGGGGGAGGCAGATTTGAGAGCGGGAGAGTGGGAGAACGGAACCCCGTTATGTAGAGAAGCATGGAGGAGCGAAGAGAATGCACACAGATCGAGGCAATTTTTTTGATTAATTAGTTAATTTGTAGGGTGGAGCCATGAACCTAAGAAAAACACAAGTGGGACCATGATTGGGCGAAATTCTCAAGAGGGTGAAATTTTTCCAGTGTCCAAATTGGACAAACTTTATGCTGATCTTATGCCTTTCAGTGACACGAACCTGATGGCACATTTAGTTTCTTTATCAGAGTAGTAGATATTCAGAGGACCCTAAGGATTGAATCATTAAGTAATCTAAGGGGAATGTAAAAGATTCCTTAAGCCCCAGATTTTCACTTTGCCAGAATTTAGAAATTTGACAGTCGATTTTGCACTATTCGATGGCACAAATCTGATGGTTCGTTGAGATTTTCTATTTGCCCATTTCATTTTTCAGCCAATATCCGAAGTGTAGTGCAGGTGTCAATGATCAATGTGCGAGTAGTCATTCCATGAGATTCAACACCGAGAGATTGATGGTATGGCCAACTTCAGTAGTTTGACATCCTTTTCTTCAGATGGCCCCAGGATGTGAGGTATAAGGAGTGCGTTCATCTAGTTATTTTTTCTATGCATTGTGCTGCACAGATCCCTTTTTGGTGTTTGATGTGGGATCTTGTTTCTTACTTGTCTCATGATTCTTGCTTCATGTAATGCGGAGCCATTTGTGGGATGTACTATTTGTCATGATTCCTCATGTTTTGTTTGAGATCCCTTTGTTGTTATGTTCATGGGATACTCATGTGTCACCATGTATGTTTGCATTGATATCCCTTTTATGCCATGTCGGCGGGATGCTCATTATCATCATGCATGAGTTTATGTCATATTGATAAAAGTCCTTTTTGACTGAGAGTTCCTATAGCGGAAAATCTCTTGGCACCACTCCTACGTGAGCGTATTTTCCTTGTATGATAGCAATGTCACCTCTTATGTAAATCATCACTATTGATAGCACTTAGTGGGTATCAAAGTTGTTTTCTAGTAGAGTCTCTTTCCCCAAATTTCCATAGTAGAGAAATATCACGTTCTACCTATAAAACCCTTAAATTAAATCTTATGTCTCGTAATGCAACTGCTTTAGCGTTATGATTATAAACTAGAAACAAACACACAAACATTTTACTTACAAAATATTATTAAGGTTTACTCATTCATCATCATGAATACACTACATGACATCCTACACATTTCATTCATAGCGTTGGACTACAAAAATTTATATTAAGACAATTTTCATTCAAGCTATTTATATACTTATCTAAGGATTCCAGGAAATAGAATAATGGTTGCAAAATTCCACCCAACCATGAACTACATTATCTTAGTAGCTCCCCTCGAGCTCCACTCCTCCCTGTTAGTAAAACAACTTAGGATATTTTCTTTAGCTTCACCTCCTTATCCCTTTAGCAACATCCTACTAGTTTCTAGGTTTAGATCCAATCTTTCTCTCCCATTAGCCATTTATTTAATAAATGATTGTATTTTTCTCTCATAGCCTTATTTTCACAACTTCAATGCACGAAATTTATCTCTAGCCATGAAAATGTTTGGTGGTCTTCTTTAACCAACAATTAAACTATCTAGGAAAAAGAAAAAGAAAAACTCTTTTGTTCCTACCCCTTCTTGACCATAACTAGTTCTTGTTATTTTTATGGCAATTAGAAATCTAATCTCACATGATAGCCTTTAATATATTTTCAATAATAACACAATTTTTTTTAGATAAAAATAAATATTTTCATTGTCAAGAACTCATTTTTAGCATAATTGAAACACTAGAGTGTAAGATAGTTTACTCCACATATATGTTTCTTTTACTATCTCGATATATCATTAACTTTAAATATTGTTTCTCAACTTTAGTTTCCATATTTACTTATATAGTGGCTATCAAAGTTGTTTTCTGGTAGAGTCTCTTTCGCCAATTTACCGTAGTAGAGAAATATCATGTTCTACCTATAAAATCCTTAAATTAAATCTTATGTCTCGTAATGCAACTACTTTAGCTTGAAGATAATAAACTAGAAACAAACACACACACACATTTTATTTACAAAATATTATTAAGGTTTACTCATTCATCATCATGAATACACTAAATGATATCCTACAAATTTCATTCATAGCATTGAACTACAAAAATTTATATTAAAACAATTTTCTTTCAGGGTATTTATATACTTATCTAAGGAATCCAGGAAATATATTAATGGTTGCCAAATTCCACCCAACCATGAACTACATTTGCATAGTAGCGCCCCTCGAGCTCCACTCCTCCCTTTTAGTAAAACAACTTAGGATATTTTCTTTAGGATCACCTCCTTAACCCCTTAGCAACATCCTACTAGTTTTTGGG
This sequence comes from Pinus taeda, assembly GCA_000404065.3. Taxonomy (NCBI): domain Eukaryota; kingdom Viridiplantae; phylum Streptophyta; class Pinopsida; order Pinales; family Pinaceae; genus Pinus; species Pinus taeda. Next base: position 47,802 of record APFE030706491.1, read on the forward strand.
TTTAGATCCAATCATTCTCTTCCATTAGCCTTTTATTTAAAAAATTATTGTCTTTTTCTCTCATAATCTTATTTTCACAACTTCCATACATGAAATTTATCTCTAGCCATGAAAATGTTTGGTGGTCTTCTTTAACCAACAATTAAACTATCTAGGAAAAGGAAAAATATTTTTTTTTTTGTTCCTACCCCTTCTTAACCATAACTAGTTCCTGTTATTTTTATGGCAATTAAAAATCTAATCTCACATGATAGCCTTTAAAATATTTTCAATAATAATAATACACAAATTTTTTTAGATCAAAATAAATATTTACATTGTCAAGAACTCATTTTCAAGAACTCATTTTTAGCATAATTGAAACACTAGAGTGTAAGATAGTTTAATCCACATATATGTTTCTTTTACTATCTCGATATATCATTAACTTTAAATATTGTTTCTCAAGTTTAGTTTCCATATTTACTTATATAGTGGCTATCAAAGTTGTTTTCTGGTAGAGTCTCTTTCGCCAATTTACCGTAGTAGAGAAATATCATGTTCTACCTATAAAATCCTTAAATTAAATCTTATGTCTCGTAATGCAACTACTTTAGCTTGAAGATAATAAACTAGAAACAAACACACACACACATTTTATTTACAAAATATTATTAAGGTTTACTCATTCATCATCATGAATACACTAAATGATATCCTACAAATTTCATTCATAGCATTGAACTACAAAAAATTATATTAAAACAATTTTCTTTCAGGGTATTTATATACTTATCTAAGGAATCCAGGAAATATATTAATGGTTGCCAAATTCCACCCAACCATGAACTACATTTGCATAGTAGCGCCCCTCGAGCTCCACTCCTCCCTTTTAGTAAAACAACTTAGGATATTTTCTTTAGGATCACCTGCTTAACCCCTTAGCAACATCCTACTAGTTTTTGGGTTTAGATCCAATCATTCTCTTCCATTAGCCTTTTATTTAAAAAATGATTGTCTTTTTCTCTCATAATCTTATTTTCACAACTTCCATACATGAAATTTATCTCTAGCCATGAAAATGTTTGGTGGTCTTCTTTAACCAACAATTAAACTATCTAGGAAAAGGAAAAATATTTTCTTTTTTGTTCCTACCCCTTCTTAACCATAACTAGTTCCTGTTATTTTTATGGCAATTAAAAATCTAATCTCACATGATAGCCTTTAAAATATTTTCAATAATAATAATACACAAATTTTTTTAGATCAAAATAAATATTTACATTGTCAAGAACTCATTTTCAAGAACTCCTTTTTAGCATAATTGAAACACTAGAGTGTAAGATAGTTTAATCCACATATATGTTTCTTTTACTATCTCGGTATATCATTAACTTTAACTATTGTTTCTCAAGTTTACTTTTCAGATTCACTTATATAGTGGCTATCAAAGTTGTTTTCTAGTAGAGTCTCTTTCCCCAATTTTCCATAGTAGAAAAATATCGTGTTCTACCTATAAAATCCTTAAATTAAATCGGATGTCTCCTAATGCAACTTCTTTAGCTTTAAGATAATAAACTAGAAACAAACACACACACATTTTATTTACAGAATACTATTAAGGTTTACTCATTCATCATCATGAATACACTAAATGATATCCTACATATTTTGTTCATAGTGTTGAACTACATAAATTTATATTAAGATAATTTTCTTTCAAGGTATTTATATACTTATCTAAGGATTCCAGGAAATAGATTAATGGTTGCCAAATTCCACCCGACCATGAACTACATTTGCTTAGTAGTTCCTCTCGAGCTCCACTCCTCCCTGTTAGTAAAACAACTTAGGATATTTTCTTTAGCTTCACCTCCTTGACCCTTTAGCAATGTCCTACTAGTTTTTGGGTTTAGATCCAATCTTTCTCTCCCATTAGCCTTTTATTTAAAAAATTATTGTGTTTTTCTCTCATAGCCTTATTTTCATAACTTCCATGCATGAAATTTCTCTCTAGCCATGAAGATGTTTGGTGGTCTTCTTTAACCAACAATTAAACTATCTAGGAAAAAGAAAAAGAATTTTTTTTTTTTTCCTACCCTTCTTGATCATAGCTAGTCCTTGTTATTTTTATGACAATTAGAAATCTAATCTCACATAATAGCCTTTAATATATTTTCAATAATAGTAATACACCAATTCTTTTAGATCAAAATAAATATTTACGTTGTCACAACAGCTGTTGTGACTCTTTGACTTTTAAAACACCAATTCTTTTAGATCAAAATAAATATTTACGTTGTCACAACAGCTGTTGTGACTCTTTGACTTTTAAAAGACATGTCAATATAAAAAGCATAAAAATAATTTACCATACAAAGTTGAAGTTGACCGAGGAGCAGTGGATAGATACGTAGGAACCTCGACCTCGCTCGATTATCATCACACGCTCTAGCATATGTGGTCCTTCCGACCATTCATCAAAGTATAGCGAGCAATATCCACACACCATCGCAACATTAAATGGTATTATTTAGCGATATGAATTTTCGCGGACTCTATTTATAGTGAGCAGTTTAAACAATCTTAAATATCTATTTTTTAAATTGCTTTGGATTTAAGGTTTCAATTAATGTGGTTTGAAGGTGAGATATTTTTTTTAATTTAATTAAAATTTAAAAGGTAATCGAAATTATAAATATTAATTTTTGCAATTAAATATTTTATTTTATTTATAAAGTATAAATATAAAATAACAAATATTAATTGAATCTAGAAATTTATTTTACAATCTAGTATGAGGGACGTGTAAGTATGTCATGTACTTGAAAAATAATAAAAATAATTTTTACTAATATCAATAAAAAACATAAATAACCATATGTATAAATAATTAAAAATGGGGGAGAGGCTCATTGAGCTCAGAGGCTCATTGAACCCAAAGGCTTATAATACAATCCACTATGACGGAGGTGTAAGTATGCCACATCGTCAAAAAATAATAAGAAAATAAGTTCTAATGTCAACCAAAACAAAAAAAAGAGAAATTAGATAACTATATAAATAAATAATTAAAAATGTTGGAGAGGATCATTCTACAATCCAGTATGAGAGACATGTGTAAATATGTCACCTTTTCAAAAAATAATATTTTTCATTCTACAATCCAGTATGAGAGATGTGTAAGTATGTCACATCCTCAAAAAATAATATTTTTTTCTTTTTTTTTTCTAATGTCAACCAAAAAAAATAAATAGATAACCATATAAATAAATAATTACCAATGGCGGAGAGAGTCATTGACCCAACAGGATTATTCTACAATCCATTATGAGGGACATGTGTAAGTATGTCACATCCCCAAAAAAGAATCAAAATAATTTTCAGTAATGTCAACCAAAACAAAAAAAAATAAAAATTATATAACAATATAAACAAATAATAAAAAATGGTGGGGATGCTCATTGAGCTAAGAGTGTAATGACCAAATATTTTACGTAGATAAATTACTTATTTACTCTGTGGTTAAAGATAAGCAGAAATTACTATTTCTTGAAGTAATGGAAAACATTATATGTTTAAATTAAATGAAATGCATAATTATGTGTGCATGATAACTTCATGTGAATTATTTCTCTTGGTGCATGAGAATGAAAGGAAAAACAGTTGCCATTGCATGGGGAAAAACCCTAACTGTTTCCTCTTCTCCTGGGAAAAGGAGAAAGGAGAAAGACCTGGGTTGTTTTTTTTGGGGAAAACAAACAGGGAAAGAGGACTCTGGCAAAAGAGAGTAATGCTATGTCTAGTGTGCACCAGATAGCATAGGCACAAAACGTGCTCCCTATTGCAGAGGCTGTGGCCAGCAAGGGATTGCTTGGGGGAGAGACGCAGTATAAATGACTGGTCTCGTGGCTGGGAGGATATCAAGCATCAAATAGTCTTCTACTGGTGGTAGAAGGGCGGAAGGAAGCAATCGAGATACATGTAAGTATTACAATTCTACCAGACTCAAGGATTGGGTATCTGTAGCAGTATTAATAGTTGATTTCGATTATTTGATTTTATTCACACTGTGGTACAGTACTTTAAGTTATTTGAAGTTATTAGAGGTATTAATGTCCTTATATTCTTCTGTACCAAACACATAAAGAAAGAAAGATAGAACCTGTACATTTACCAGAAGTTTATACAGAACCTGTATATTTATTAAAAGTCTCACAGATTATGAATATCACATTCGAGTCTTATATTACTGGGAGTATTATGCTATATAAGTCGCGAATAAGACAGGTAAGTTGGGTAGATTTAAATCCTGTACCGTATATACCTGAAAGATAGATTTAAGTAAATTACCACACAGACGGCGGTTCATAAGTAAGAACGATAAACAAGAATTGCAAGCAGTCGAATAGAGTCTGTTCAAAAGAAAAATGCTTAAGAAATACATCCATCAAGCAGACAACCCCTCTCTGTATCAGAGACAGAATATCGAAGTAAACGATACGGCTAAAATGTCAGGTGAATCCGAATGGAAAACCCTCGTTATGCCAAGCGGTAGTTGGTAGAGGATAAATACGAAACAATAGCAATATATATATCTATATAAATCAAGAATTGACAAATTTGCATAAGAGCTATTAGCAAGTAAAAATTAGATAAACCCTGACAGCGAAAGATTCGCTAACCCAGTTCAGGTAAAACATTCCGTGACATGTAAAGAAGAAGGCACGGCATAACTCAAGAGTGGAATCCCAACAGAACTAAGGTGCGGATCGGCGGCATGCCCAGGTGATACCCCGGTAATGATAAAGCCTTAGTAAGGTGCCGAGGGTTCAGAACCGAAAACCTATTTGAGGAAACAGGCATCCGCAAACTTTTTATTAACAAAGAGAATATAATTAAATAAATCAGTTGAATTTAAAACCCTGCATATACTATAATAACGAGTATCAACAGAATGCTCTGTTATATTCTGATCCGGCCTTTACTCAAAACTCAGGAAAAACTTTGTACAGTAAAAACCCATAAAAAAAAACTGGACTAATAATATAGTGACTTAATCTCAAGAGGGAAAGTCATAAACCGAATGACTTAAATACAAATTAATCTATGACACTACGAAATCATGAACAGGCCGATGGTCGAGCAATTCAGATCTGGTAATAATCATGGAAAAACCATACAAGTACAGTAAATGACAAATATGTTTACAATCGTTAACATTCAAAGGAATAAAACTGAACCCCGTCGTTAATCATAAAAACCCATATATATTAATGGAAATAAGTACAAGGAAACCATCATGGTACGCTACCGACCAAGTCGGAATTGAAACCATAAGAATACTCAGTACGTGTGTCGAACTGTAACTTATAGTGAATGAAATCCTTACATACAAACAGAGGACCGATAAATTCAACCAGATTCAAATGTAATTCTGGAGAATACTCGGCTCACACAATAAAATCTCCAAGACAACCTATAATTTAGGAAACCTGTAAATATTCCAGAGAAAATCTAATACAAAAGGAGACAACTGCCATACGCCTTGGAATAGCAGGTTTTGCGACAAGTCCTGGCAGGAAAAGATGGTATAAGGCAACAGTTATAACAAATTAATGACGGAAAGCCGTGAGTATTGAAGACTTACCGGGTCAGCTGAGGGGAGCAGACCTCTGCTCATCGTAGCCTCTACCATTACTGCGTAAAACACTGGTACCTGCCATCAACCGGTAACGGGTTATCAATCTTGTACATACAGAAGAAATAGTTTTACTATATAAAACCACACATAAAAATTACTTACCCTTCATGGCCGCATCGAGGAGAACATCAACGGAGCTCGTCGCCACCAGGTCTGTGGAGTTATCAATGGCAGAAAATAGATCGAAGGGGGCTATGGCGGACACTGGCGCAAGGAGCCGCTCTTGGAGAGCAGGAGCAATGACAAATGCGAGGAGCCGCTCTCGGATAGCAGGAACAATGACAAATGACTGAGAACATCCGGCAGTAAACCCTATATCCATTGCCGCCAAAACCCTTAAGCCTCCCACCATCCGATCGCTGGAGATAATCACGATCGTCCATTGCAATGGTGATCCCGAGAACCACGCGGTTGCCATAAATATTCCAGCTACCACAGGTGTGTAATGGTACCGCCAGACAGGTGTCGGTTGTATTGATAATACAATGCCGCGTGAAACAGATTAAGGTTTCAGACGATCAATTTATTGTTGTATAGTTTTAGTATTCATATGACAACTATGGTTACCATTTAATTAAAACTATATCATATAACAACTCACGTTCCATGTAATTGTGTGCTTGACCGAGGTTGGAAGAAAGCAGGGATATTAATTAATTTTTTTTTTTATATATATATTAACTTTAGTTATAGAGGGATTGTGACATATGGTATCAGAGCCCAGATACAGTACTATGGCCTCTGGGCAAGACAATAATGAATAAGGCCCTGTAGTAAGTTAGTTAATAAATAATCATTCCATTATTACTCTTGAACTGATTTCTTTTACAGGAGTGAAATTCTGGAAGCGAAAGTCATGAGGAGGGCAGAGAACACACCCCGACGACCTGTAATGGGACAGGGCGTGACCGGCGGGGACAACAACCCGGAGCTATGGGTACAACTTGGAGAAGAAGCAAGGATTACCAACCAAGCTATTCTGGAAACAGTTCAGGAACTAAAAAATGAAATGGCTTGGTTGCGCGAAGACAATGCTCGATTAACAATAGAGCAGGAGAGAATTTTAAAAAGCTTGTCCAATAGACAAAATTAGCTGCCCGTTAACCCTAGTGTGGAGCATCCCAGGATGTCAGAAGAACAGAATCATCACATAACTCCTGAAAGATCAGAGGAGCAGGAAGAACGTTCAGACAACGCATTCGAACAGCAAACCTCAAAAAGACAAAGGATGGAATTACAAGGGGAATTCCGCAAAATTAAGCCACCACATTTTGATGGAGAACATGAGGAAGCAGCTGAAGCATGGTTAATAAACATGAACAAATATTTCCAACTGTATGAATATGACCATAATCTTAAGGCACGACTAGCTATTTTCCAGTTGCAAGGAAAAGCTACCTTATGGTGGGAAGAAGTGAAGATTGTCAAAGGGGTTACGGAGCAAAACATAACATGGGACAATTTCCAAAAATTCTTCAAGGAGAGATATTTAACTGAATGCTTCTATGATGAGAAAGCCAGAGAATTTCATGACCTTCGATTAGGACAGCAGACTATGGATGAGTTCATTACTCGTTTCACTTCATTACTTCGCTACGTTCCATATATAAGGGAGGAAAAGGCAAAGGTGCAGCGATTTGTTAGCAGTTTACCCCCGTACATGCGGGAAAGAATTGAATTCGATAATCCGAAATCGATGGACGAGGTAATCCGCAAAGCTAGAATCTGTTATCAGCAAGGCAAACAAAAGGGAGAAACTGCTAATAGGAAGTGGAGTGAGAAGAAGAATTTCAAGTTAATTGGAAACTTTAAAGGGAATCGCAGCAGTGGAATTAAAGGGACTGGTAAAGGAATAAATAACAGGTTTGCGCCCAAGACTGCACCTAAGTTCAGAACTGCAAATGAACCCAAGGCCAGCGAACAACCAATCAGGTTGGATAATGAAGGAACAGCAAGACCTCCTTTACAGTGTTGGGGTTGTGGGGGACCCCATTACATTAAGAATTGTCCACAGCGAAAGGGGACTGAACAGTTATCCCAGATTCATGAAGCTTCAACTGTTGGCGAAGTGGGTAGGAGCGTACCCAGAATCAATGCAGCATTGGAGGATCGGCAAGCGGAATACCAGCCAACCATGGTTGAGTTCGAAGGTAAAATTTCAAACCTTCCCATATCTGTTTTGATTGATCCTGGGGCCACGCTAAGTTATGTAAACCCAAAAGTAGTAGAGCATTGTAATTTACAGTCTGTTAAATTTAAAAACCCTTGGTTAGTACAATTGGCTACTGGAGCCAAGCGGAGGGTAACCTCTAAGATCGATAACTGCTCTTTCACTATAGCAGACCAGCCAATAACAACTGACCTGAACATACTTCCTCTAGGATCTTATGATATTTTAATTGGAATGGACTGGCTGGAAAAGCATTGGTCATTGGTTGACTGTAAAACCAAAATCATCTATTACAGAGATCAACAAGGGAACAGCAAAGAAATGCAGGGTATTAGGCGACTTGTGCAAGTTCGGCCCATAACTGCAAATCAACTGGTAAAGTGTGTACGGAAGGGCTGTCAAGTGTATGCCATTCAAGTGGGTTTTGCGAATTCTAAGGACAAGACAGCATCTTTGAATAATATTCCGGTAATACAAGAATTTGCAGATGTGTTTCCGGAAGAAATTCCCGAGCTGCCGCCGCGAAGAGATATAGACTTTACTATAGAGCTAGTACCAGGGGCTGCACCGGTGTCACGAGCACCCTACAGAATGAGTGTACCTGAGTTGACCGAATTAAAAATGCAGCTACAGGAGTTACTCGAGAAGAACTACATTCGTCCGAGTGTGTCTCCATGGGGAGCCCCGGTGTTATTTGTTTAGAAGAAAGACGACACCCTTCGAATGTGTATTGATTATAGACAATTGAACAAGTTGACTATTAAAAACAAATATCCTCTTCCCCGGATAGATGAATTGTTTGACCAGGTGAAAGGCGCAACCGTGTTCTCTAAGATCGACTTACGATCAGGCTATCATCAGATCAGAATTAAAGATGAAGACATCGCGAAAACAGCCTTTAGAACCAGGTATGGACACTATGAATTTGTAGTTTTGCCGTTTGGCCTCACCAACGCCCCGGCAACCTTCATGTGTCTAATGAATGGTATTTTCCATCCTTATTTGGATCAGTTTGTGTTGATATTTATTGATGATATTTTGATCTATTCACGCACTATTGAAGAGCATCATGAGCATCTTCGAATAGTACTACAGACCCTTCGGGAACATCAGTTGTATGCTAAATTTAGCAAGTGTGACTTCTTCAAGGAAGAAATTCAGTATTTGGGTCACGTGATCTCAAAGGATGGAATTGCAGTGGACCCGGAAAAGATTAAGGCTATAATGGACTGGCCAATTCCCAAAGATGTAACAGATGTCCGATCTTTTATGGGTTTGGCAGGATATTATAGGAGATTCGTAGAAGGTTTCTCTAAGGTGGCATTTCCCATTACCTCATTGCAAAAGAAGGGAAAGCTGTTTCATTGGACTCCAAATTGTCAGAAAAGTTTTGAACAATTGAAACATTTGCTCACCACGGCACCCGTTCTAAGTATAGCAGATCCTAATAAGGATTACGTGGTATGTACGGATGCCAGTAAAGAAGGATTGGGGGGAGTCTTAATGCAAGAAGGCAGAGTAATAGCTTACGAGTCTCGCAAACTAAAAGAACATGAACAGAAGTATTCTGCTTATGATTTGGAGTTGGCTGCCGTGATACATGCTTTGAAGATGTGGCGGCATTATCTCATGGGCAGAAAATTTCTGCTGCATATCGATCATCATAGCTTAACCAACTACTTCAGCCAGCCTACCTTAAACGCTAGACAAGCGAGATGGGTAGACTTTTTAAGTGGTTTTGATTTTGATATAAAGCACTTGCAGGGGAAAGAGAATAAGGTAGCAGATGCTTTGAGCCGGAAGGTACAGAGTTTGTATGAAATTTCCATTAGTGGGTGGAAAAGTCCCTTCCTCGAAATTATAAAAGAAATTGCAGATCAAGACACTGAATATCAGCAGCTAAAATTACAAATACAGAAATCTGCTAGGGAGGACAGCCAACAAGAATATGAATTGGACGATGCTGGCAGAATTTATTACAAGAAACGGTTATATGTGCCAAATCAAAGCAAGATCAAAAATCTGATTATGGATGAATTTCATGTTAGTCATTACGCAGGTCATCCAGGTTATCAGAAAATGATAACAGCAATCTGGAAAGAGTATTTCTGGCCAGGAATGAAGAAGAATATTTTCAAATACCTATCGCAATGCCTGGAATGCCAGCAGATTAAAGCTGAACACAAACACCCAGCAGGATTGTTACAACCACTGCCAGTTCCAGAATGGAAATGGGAGGTCATCTCCATGGACTTTATCACAGGATTACCTAAGACAAAAAGGAATAATGATTCCATTTTCGTTTTAGTGGACAAGCTGAGTAAGGCTGCACATTTCATACCTGTGCAATCTACCTATAGAGCTGCACAGATTGCTCATATTTTTATGCAGAATATATTTAGGTTACATGGGCTTCCGAAAAACATAATTTCCGATCGTGATGTGAAATTCACATCAACATTTTGGAAAACGTTATTTGCTGAATTAGGGACTCAACTAAACTTCAGCACGGCATACCACCCACAAACTGATGGGCAAACGGAACGAGTAAACCAGATGTTAGAAGATATGTTAAGGGCTTATGTTATGCAACAACCCACAAAGTGGGAAGATTATTTACATCTGGTAGAGTTTGCGTATAACAACGGTTACCATACCTCGACGCAGATGAGCCCATTCGAAGTTATGTATGGATGGAAATGTCGTACACCCATTAATTGGGGAGGACCGGAAGATAAATTGAGCTTAGGTCCTGAAATGCTAAAAGAAATGGAGGATATGGTGAAGAGAGTACGTGTCAACTTGAAAGCTGCCTAAGATAGGCAAAAGAATTTCGCTGATAGGAAAAGGAGATTCAAGGAATTTCAGATTGGAGATCATGTGTATATTCGGATTTAGGCCAAAAGAAGTACATTGCAGTGGAGTGGATGCGCCAAACTGGCACCACGATATTGTGGACCCTTCCAAATTTTGGCACGAGTCGGACCGGTAGCTTATCAACTAGCCCTGCCAAGTCACATCCGAGTTCATAACGTATTTCATGTTTCTGTCCTAAAGAAGTATGTGTATGACCCTAGGCATGTAATTCGATGGCAACAGATTCAGGTGGGTATAAGTTATAATAAATTCTGCAAGAATTGCACATGAAAGGAATTACTAACTTACAAACTGTGTGTTGCAGGTCGAACCGGAAGGAGAAGTTCTGGTCGAACCGTTGAGCATTCTCAACCAGAGAGAAGTGCAGCTGCGGAAACGAGTTATTACCCAAGTTAAGGTTCAATGGCGACATTTTGGGCCTGACGAGGCCACTTGGGAAGATGAGGAATTAATGAGGAGAACCTATCCAAGTCTGTTCAGTTCTGAGAGACACCGAGACGGTGTCCAATCTCAGGGGGGGGAGATGTAATGACCAAATATTTTACGTAGATAAATTACTTATTTACTCTGTGGTTAAAGATAAGCAGAAATTACTATTTCTTGAAGTAATGGAAAACATTATATGTTTAAATTAAATGAAATGCATAATTATGTGTGCATGATAACTTCATGTGAATTATTTCTCTTGGTGCATGAGAATGAAAGGAAAAACAGTTGCCATTACATGGGGAAAAACCCTAACTGTTTCCTCTTCTCCTGGGAAAAGGAGAAAGGAGAAAGACCTGGGTTGTTTTTTTTGGGGAAAACAAATAGGAAAAGAGGACTCTGGCAAAAGAGAGTTATGCTATGCCTGGTGTGGACCAGATAGCATAGGCACAAAACGTGCTTCCTATTGCAGAGGCTGTGGCCAGCAAGGGATTGCTTGGGGGAGAGACGCAGTATAAATGACTGGTCTCGTGGCTGGGAGGATATCAAGCATCAAATAGTCTTCTACTGGTGGTAGAAGGGCGGAAGGAAGCAATCGAGATACAGGTAAGTATTACAATTCTACCAGACTCAAGGATTGGGTATCTGTAGCAGTATTAATAGTTGATTTCAATTATTTGATCTTATTCACACTGTGGTACAGTACTTTAAGTTATTTGAAGTTATTAGAGGTATTACTGTCCTTATATTCTTCTGTACCAAACACATAAAGAAAGAAAGATAGAACCTGTACATTTACCAGAAGTTTATACAGAACCTGTATATTTATTAAAAGTCTCACAGATTATGAATATCACATTCGAGTCTTATATTATTGGGATTCTTATGCTATATAAGTCGTGAATAAGACAGGTAAGCTGGGTAGATTTAAATCCTGTACCGTATATACCTGAAAGATAGATTTAAGTAAATTACCAAACAGACGGCGGTTCATAAGTAAGAACGATAAACAGGAATTGCAAGCAGTCGAATAGAGTCTGTTCAAAAGAAAAATGCTTAAGAAATACATCCATCAAGCAGACAACCCCTCTCTGTATCAGAGACAAAATATCGAAGTAAACGATACGGCTAAACTGTCAGGTGAATCCGAATGGAAAACCCTCGTTATGCCAAGCGGTAGTTGGTAGAGGATAAACACGAAACAATAGTAATATATATATCTATATAAATCAAGAATTGACAAATTCGCATAAGAGCTATTAGCAAGTAAAAATTAGATAAACCCTGACAGCGAAAGATTCGCTAACCCAGTTCAGGTAAAACATTCCGTGACATGTAAAGAAGAAGGCACGACATAACTTAAGAGTGGAATCCCAACAGAACTAAGGTGCGGATCGGCAGCATGCCCAAGTGATACCCCGGTAATGATAAAGCCTTAGTAAGGTGCCGAGGGTTCAGAGCCGAAAACCTATTTGAGGAAACAGGCATCCGCAAACTTTTTATTAACAAAGAGAATATAATTAAATAAATCAGTTGAATTTAAAACCATGCATATACTATAATAACGAGTATCAACAGAATGCTCTGTTATATTCTGATCCGGCCTTTACTCAAAACTCAGGAAAAACTTTGTACAGTAAAAACCCATAAAAAAAACTGGACTAATAATATAGTGACTTAATCTCAAGAGGGAAAGTCATAAACCGAATGACTTAAATACAAATTAATCTATGACACTACGAAATCATGAACAGGCCGATGGTCGAGCAATTCAGATCTGGTAATAATCATGGAAAAACCATACAAGTACAGTAAATGACAAATATGTTTACAATCGTTAACATTCAAAGGAATAAAACTGAACCCCGTCGTTAATCATAAAAACCCATATATATTAATGGAAATAAGTACAAGGAAACCATCATGGTACGCTACCGACCAAGTCGGAATTGAAACCATAAGAATACTCAGTACGTGTGTCGAACTGTAACTTATAGTGAATGAAATCCTTACATACAAACAGAGGACCGATAAATTCAACCAGATTCAAATGTAATTCTGGAGAATACTCGGCTCACACAATAAAATCTCCAAGACAACCTATAATTTAGGAAACCTGTAAATATTCCAGAGAAAATCTAATACAAAAGGAGACAACTGCCATATGCCTTGGAATAGCAGGTTTTGCGACAAGTCCTGGCAGGAAAAGATGGTATAAGGCAACAGTTATAACAAATTAATGACGGAAAGCCGTGAGTATTGAAGACTTACCGGGTCAGCTGAGGGGAGCAGACCTCTGCTCATCGTAGCCTCTACCATTACTGCGTAAAACACTGGTACCTGCCATCAACCGGTAACGGGTTATCAATCTTGTACATACAGAAGAAATAGTTTTACTATATAAAACCACACATAAAAATTACTTACCCTTCATGGCCGCATCGAGGAGAACATCAACGGAGCTCGTCGCCACCAGGTCTGTGGAGTTATCAATGGCAGAAAATAGATCGAAGGGGGCTATGGCGGACACTGGCGCAAGGAGCCGCTCTCGGAGAGCAGGAGCAATGGCAACTGCGAGGAGCCGCTCTTGGATAGCAGGAGCAATGACAAATGACTCAGAACATCCGACAGTAAACCCTATATCCATTGCCGCCAAAACCCTTAAGCCTCCCACCGTCCGATCGCTGGAGATAATCACGATCGTCCATTGCAATGGTGATCCCGAGAACCACGCGGTTTCCATAAATATTCCAGCTACCACAGGTGTGTAATGGTACCGCCAGACAGGTGTCGGTTGTATTGATAATACAATGCCGCGTGAAACAGATTAAGGTTTCAGACGATCAATTTATTGTTGTATAGTTTTAGTATTCATATGACAACTATGGTTACCATTTAATTAAAACTATATCATATAGCAACTCACGTTCCATGTAATTGTGTGCTTGACTGAGGTTGGAAGAAAGCAGGGATATTAATTAAATTTTTTTTTTATATATATATTAACTTTAGTTATAGAGGGATTGTGACAAGAGGTCCTCATTCTACAACCAAGTTAATGAGGGACAGGCTGTAGTAGTCAGTACTCAAAAAATATAAAAAATTTGGCAATAACTAACAAAACAAGAAAGATAAAAAAAATAGATAACAATATAAATAAATAATTAAAAATGGTGTAGAGGCTCATTGAGCTCAGAGCAAAAAAAAATAAAAAATATATAACAATATAAATAAATAATTAAAAATGGTGGAGAGGCTCATTGAGCTTCGAGAGGCTCATTCTACAATCCAGTATGAGAGATATGTGTAAGTATGTCACTTCCTTAAAAAAAAAAAAAATGCTAATGTCAAAAAATACATAACCATATAAATGATTAATTAAAAGTGGTGGAGACAGTCATTGAGCTGAGAGGCTTATTCTCCAATCCAATATGAGGGACATGTGTAAGTTTGTCACATCCTCAAAAAATAATATAATTAATTTTTGCTAATGTCAACCAAAACAATAAAATAAAAATTAGATAATCATATAAAATAATAAGTAAAAATGGTAGAGACGCTCATCCTACAATCCAATGTGAGGGACATGTGCAAGTATGTCACGTCCTCAAAAAATAATAAAAATTATTTGTGTAATGTCAACAATAACAAAAAATAAAAAAACAGGTAACCATATAAATAATTAATTAAAAATGGTGGATAGGCTCATTGAGCGGAGAGGTTTCGTCTACAATACATTATCAGAGACATGTACTTGTGTCACCTCAAAAGGTAATAAAAATAATTTTGGTTAATGTCAACAAAAACAAAAAAACAAAAATTAGATAACCATATAATTAAATAATTATAAAAGGTGGAGAGGCTCATTCTACAATCCAGTGTAAGTAACATGTGTAACTATGTCACTTCATAAAAAAATAATAAACATGATTTTCACTAATGTCAATCAAAACAAAAGAAAAAAACAAAAAATAAATAATCATATAAATAAACAATTAAAAATGGACGAGAGGCTCATTTTACAACCCAGTATTTCACTTTTATTCTACTTGGTTCTTTGATATTTCACTTTCACTCTTCAAGTAATAAATAAAATAGTTACATATCTATTATAAATAATATCATTTTATATAACTTCATAGAGATGAACTAACTATCAAAAAAATTATATTTCTCTTATAATTATCTCAATATATCAATATATAACTTAAATAAATGGTTTGAATATCCATATTAACTAACATATTTGACTATGAACTTTTTCTCTCTACTATGCGTGTATTAATCCCTTAGCGAAATGTTTCAACACTCGAAAAGAAAAAGTAATTAAAAATAAAATAATGTAGTTATTTGCTAATAAGAGAAAACGTGTAATTTATTCAATTTTTAATGTTAAATATTAATAATGATAAAATATTCAAAAATACAATATAAACAATGAAAAATTACTACTATAGATCTATCTTAATCACATATTTATGAAGCACTAAACCTGTTATTTCAAATTTGAAATTTGATCCATCTCCACTCTTAGTAAATTGGTTAAAAAAGATCTATACTAATTTAATTTCTAAATTAAATATTAAATTTTAAATTAACAAAATAATAATCTATTTACATCATAAATCCATTTTTTTTTCATTTACCATTTAGTTGACGTGACAGTGATGACGCCATTAGTAAAATTACAAAAATAATCTTTAAGTTTCTTCCACCATTGACTTTGTGTACAATTAATAGGTAAATAATCACTGGGACAATCCTTAGAAAACGGGTAATTTGTTCAATTTTAATGTTAAATATAAAATGATAAAATATCAAAATACAATAAAACAATGAAAAAGTACTACGATAATTATCTTAGCACATATCAACAAGCACTAAACCTGTTCAAAATGAAATTCGTCCATCTCCACACTTAATAAAGGGTTAAAAATATAAAAAATAAACTAATTATTCTAAATATATAAATTTTTAAATTAAACAAAAATAATAATCTATTCCCATCATAAATCCATTTTTCTTGTTTACCGTTTAGTTTAAAAAAACGTGATATTGCCGTTAGTAAAATTACAAAAATAATCTTTAATAGGTAAATAATCACATGGGGACAATCCTTTAGAAACATTATCGCATTTTCCAATATTTTTACCTATTTTTTAAAAGATCGAGTCCAATAAATTCTTTGGATATAAGGATAATCCCTTCATTGTACAGAGGCAATCCCTGAGAAAAATAAGTGCATATTTAATTATTTTTACGTATTTTCCAAAACATTGAATCAAATAAGATCTTTGAGTATATTGAAATGTTAGGTATTTTTATGTAATGTCAAAATTAAAACCAATGAAAAGGATTGGCGAATCAAATAAAAGGCTTGAAATATATTAAAATTAATGTGATTCGGAACAATTGTCATTTTGTGCTTTTTCTTTTTAATTACTATTTTGTGACGTCGAAAACATTTTAAAAGGCTCGAAAGTGATACATTCTGAGGCATTGGAAAAGCATTTTATGTGGTAGAAAATATAATAGAAAGTATATACAGCTTGAGTGGGCCTAATGGTTAAGAGCATGTGTTTCCTCCTAAGAGGTCACAGGTTCAAAACCAAAGGGGGGTAGAGTATGTATGCCTTCGTAGACTTAGCAGTCAAAATCGCTGTGCGGAGGTGGGTCCCTTGTCCCACAAACAAGGGGGTCTCATACACCAAGTTGGTGGGTCCCTTGTCCCACAAACAAGGGGGTCTCATGTCCCACAAACAAGGGGGTCTCATACACCAATTTGGTGGGTCCCTTGTCCCACAAACAAGGAGGTCTCATACACCAATTTGGTGGGTCCCTTGTCCCACAAACAAGGGGGTCTCATACACCAAGTTGGTGGGTCCCTTGTCCCACAAACAAGGGGGTCTCATGTCCCACAAACAAGGGGGTCTCATACACCAATTTGGTGGGTCCCTTGTCCCACAAACAAGGAGGTCTCATACACCAATTTGGTGGGTCCCTTGTCCCACAAACAAGGGGGTCTCATACACCAATTTGGTGTCTGGCTTGGCTGTGACCTTAAAAAAAAATGGATATATATATCCTATATATACAGGATATATCAAATTAAATAATCTACTTGAATATTATTTTTAATATTTTTGAATTTAATTTAAATGAGGTTAAAATAAAATTTATGGTTGTAATTAAATTATTAAATTTTTTATTTTCTTACAAATATATTGTCTAATAACAATTTTTTTTTTTTAGTTATTTTTAGTACCCTTTAAAATATTTTTTAATAGATTTTTTTTCAATTAAAAATCAAAAATTTAATTTTAGCAGTAGATTCCAATTACATTAAAATATATTTAAGTGTTTGCCTGTTGTTATGATTTATTTGATGAAATAAATAATTAGAGTATATTTCAAATCATTATTAACAATTATTTAAAAAAGTCAACTACTATAGTTTATTTTGATACATTTTTTTTTTTTACAATGAATTCTATATTATAAAGTTTATGATGATTTTATGACAAGTTGTATTCTTAATCAATGATTCAATAAGTGTGAGAGAGACTAAATCTAGATTTGCATTTAGGGATATTTGCCCCCCATTGGCCCCCTCATAGATTTTTGGGGCCAAGTATAGTGGGTAATGGGGACCAAATATTTGTAGATGAAAATGTATATCATTTTTCATTATTTAAATTACATTTGTGAATGCATGAATGGATTTATGCCTTGAAAATCTTCTTCCTCATTTGGATCATGTAGACTACACAACTTAAGCTTCAATTTTGAATTTCCTACAAAATTTATTAAAAAAAATATGCTTGAAAATGGGTCAAATTTTAGGTTATTGCTTTGCTTGAAATGTTTTAACCATAACATTATTATATTTTACAATTGTTTTATAAATATCATACCTAGATTCTTTTTTAGCCCTATATATATATATATGTATATATATATATATATCTTATAATATATTATAATATATATATATATATTATATAATATATATATATATATTCCGTTCTAAATTTCAAATATTTTAATTTATATTAAAAGTTAAAATGAATTAACATTCTCTTTCTTAATTATTTTTATTAGGAAATAGTTTGATTTTTTTTTTCAATAACTTCTTTTCTTTGTACATTGAAATATTATATTATGATTAACACACACATACATGCACATGTTAATACTTTCTCTCCATATATATGTACCTATGAAATTGATATTGAAATAGTTTTGTTAGTATAAATATTCAAATAGTAAGTGTTGTATTAATTTTTTTTAAGGTATAAGAATTATATATCTTGTTGTTGATGGTACTAGAAGTCTCCCAACAGAGGGATCTCCTCGACATGAAGTCTCAACTAGATCTCACACTGTTTGGAGTAGCAGCCCTAACCATGAAATAAGAGAGGTTTCCATTATTATCAGGAATTTTCCTTGGCTACAATTATCAACATAAAAGATTATACACACAATATTTATAACAAGAAAGAAGTTGACACTATGAGGCATATAATTGCAATGTATATAAGGTGCTTCCACTACAAGGAAAGAGAGAGTGAGCCCCTAGAAGAAGTTTAATAGTATTATTCTAAAAGTGACACACAAGAGGATTAGGGAAATCATTGATTAAGCTGCAAAGTAGTTCATAATATAACATTAATCATAAAAACAGGTAACCTCACACATTTAACAAGATACATACTAAGCTAATGAAATAACTCATTTTCATTAGTATGTGTTAACATAAACATACACCGCAAACAATAAAACAATAGTCTCACACTTGTTCATAACATATGCATGAAAGTGTGTCGACTATGAGAGATTCATATATTAAGTGAAAGTACCAAGATGGAAACATACAATGCTACCACACTAGCCCCAATAGTGGAACATTAAGTCACCACTTGCTCCTCAAAAGAAGGATTTTCTCTCCTGTGCCAAACTAGAGAAGCCAGGTGAAAAATTGAAAGTCCTTTCTCTTGATCCATGAGGGCATGTTTATAACAAATGAGTTGACTCTCCACCTCCCATGTAACTCTTGATCTTCCCTCATGACTCTTGATTTGTTATGTTACTTTTCAAATTCCTACATGACCTTTGAGATTTTACATGACTTTAGAACTTTCTAGTGACTTTTCACATTGCATAAAGGGCTTTCACACATTTTACATTTTCTCTACTTTTTGGAATTTTCATAACTATATTCTATAAGTGATTTGGAAAAATACATTGACACATATGAATTTGTAATGAGACCTTGAGAAGCTATGACTTAGTGATGGTGAGATAAGATTTCATTTCATGAGTTCCAATATCTTCTCCTTCTTTTTATGACTTTGAATTCTTCATGATTGATCTTTACTTGTTCTCCATATTAACCCTCCGAAGGGTCTAAATGAGTATCAAAACCTTCCATGTTAGCATGATTTTTCATTTACTTTTCATTGCCCAAGCTTCCTTCATGTCCTTCATGATGCTTCTTTCTTTTGCACCTTCTCCGCAAGTGCTCTGTTGTAGCCTTTGCTTGATGATGTCACTTGAGGATCACCCTGCCATGTTGAAATGGTAACAATTACAGACCTCTCCCACTCATGACAAGCCAAAATCAGTCCAAAAACCACCTATTTTACCTTTTCTTTCTCATGGAAGATGTTGATTGTGATGAGGCAACGAGCAACGGTTTTGAGAGAAGGAATTTAAGAATTACACAAGTGAGGGCTATAGGAACCGATGGATGACCACACTATCCTCTGAAACTATGAAATGTGTAATTAGAGAAGGCTTTCCAAGGTTCTATGTAGTGGGATGTCTAGGAGACAAGGTGATCAGCTAATTGATTGAGGATGAAGAGCGCTCAAGGTAGATGAGGAAGAGATTGTGTAGTTAAGAATCATAAGGGCCGATGGATGACCCCACTATCCACTAGAACTATGAAATGTGTAGTAGGATTAAAGAAAGGACAAAGTATTTTGTAGTGAGGGGTTTTAGTTAGAAAGAGGGAGACGACTAGCCACTATAATTGTGAAATGATCAGTGATTGAGGGGAAAAATCCAAGGATTTCGTAGTTGATAGTCCCATTGACCTACTACCCACTATAGTTGCACAATGTGCAGTTGGAAGAAGACTAGATGAAGGGATTGCATAATTTAGCAATTTAGGGAGATAAGGAGGTAGGTTAGGGCATTCTAATTTTGCAATGCACAATAATTAAGGAGGAAGCTTAGGTTACTCCACAATTAGGAATAACAATTACACAAGGAGGCCCCATTATCCACTGAAATTGCACAATGTGAAATCCAAGGAAGGAGGAACCAAGAGCTTCATAGTTGGAAAGGCTAAGAAGCCAAATTTATCATCTAGACTCCAAGTTTTCTCAATATATAAGTGGAGGAGGTTGTCCTTAAGATGAAAACAATTCACAGGTTAGAGAGGTAATGATTTCATCACTGATACTTAGGAGTGTTGAAATTACTCATCACTTGCATGGAAGATTAAGTATGCTCCTAAGTTGTGCAATATGTGAGGATAGGGATGAATCCAAAATTAGTTGCATTGGATCAATGGAACAAGCGAAAGAATATGATGTAAATGAGTTCCAAAACCAAATCAAACACATGTGTACAATTAAAACATGCTAATATAATGCGTTGTAATCAAAATCCACCTGCATACCTTGAAATGACAATAAAGCGAGACTTTTTTTAAGTACGACTGTTGAAATGTAGTTTTTCGAACCTTATAATACAAGTTACAACACAAGTTTCACTTACATCCAAAAAGTGCGTTAAGAAATGGGAGAGTGTATAACACATAAGAAGAGTGCACTAGAGATACCTCTAGAGGTGCACCATAGTGTAACACATGTAGGAGTGAAAAAACCATAAGAGACACTTTTGGAAATAAGAATAACTGAAAAAGAAACTTGATAAAGATAAAAAAAGTGAATTAGACACATGTGAAAGCTGAAGAAAGAAAAAGTGACATTTGTGAAACTAAAAGAAAAATAAAATGACAGTTGCAAAAGTGAAAGTGACACTTATGAAATAAAAAAAACGCAAAAGTGACAGTTGAGAAAACTCGCTAGGATGGTGATACACTTAAAACTAAGAGTGAGGGAATCTGTCAACTGAAATTTCACACTACCTCTTCACATGAATTTCATAGTCATTGTCCCTATCAATTATGCAGCTACTATCATCAGGGACTGCACAATATCTTAGAGTTGGTGAATGTTTTCCCCTAAGGACAGCACAGTCACTGTTTTGAGAGACTGCACCAACAATGCTCTCAAGGATTGTATAATTCTTATCTTCAATGATAAATATTGACCATTAAGCTTGATGGGAAGACGTGTGCTTTTAGATTCATTGAAAGCTAAGCATGTGCATGCAAGTGACCTCAACAATTTAGAATATCATAAGAAGACCTAAGCACTTTGAAAATATCAATTGATCATGAAGCGAAAATGGACAACTTGACAAATAATAAGATCAAAAGGAGGCTCCAAAATTCAAGTGTAGGAAAAATTTTGGAGGGTGTTTATCACAACAACAACCCTTGTTCATACTCATAGGTAAAATTATTATTCTTTCTTAGATTTATTTATTTTATTTTTCCAAATATTATATAAAATTATGTTTCTTCACATGGAGGATGAAACATTTTCTGTATGGTTGAGAGTGAGAGTCAAATTTTCTTACCACATCTCCTTCAATGTATATTAATTTTTGTTTCTTAGTATAGTTGAAATGATTTTTTAATTATTTCTAGAATATTTTACTTTAATTTAAAATGGAAACATGTCAACTCCACATTTAGGATTGATGGAATCACTCATCTCCCTCATATTGGTCTATAGAATGCTCATCTTGGTGTAATGGTATTCAAGTATTCGTTTTACCTCATTAATCTAGAAACCTCTATAGGAAGTGCAAGAATAACACCATATTACTTGATAATTTAACCAAATGATACTTAATTGTCATATAATTTCCATACAAAGAATGAAAGAAACATTATTTCTTTGAGAAGCACATTCCAGAGAAAATTTGAAGGATATAGAGTTATCTTTATGTTTAAAAACATTAGCGAATCTCACTAGTCCGTAATATGAAAAGTATAAAATGTTTGTTGATTTATTTGTAAAACTATTCAAATTTATCATGATTTTATATCTACTATCTATATAATGTTGGTGATTTTTAAGATAAAATAAAATTATATTGTAAAATTTGGGCAAATGATTTTGATAAAAAATGGAAATTGGTGAATCTTGTTTTTGGAAAAAATCATGGAAAACAAGCCCACCTACAAATATTAGCCCCTAACATTTTCCATGGCACATTATATAGCCAAATATATAAGGGAGATATGTAAATTCTTCAGTTTTTAAGTAAGATTTGAAACATATTCATTCTAAAGTAAAAATAAAATATCCACTAAATAAAAAATGATCTCAACTTATAATTAAAAGCACACACGCACACACATACACACATACACACACATATGAAATTTTAATTCAAACTATTATAACACATCAATAATATCACTCTTGTTTTGCTTGTTTAGTTAGTTGTGCTCCCTCAACCTTGCTTGGTTTGCGGTGATCCTGTGAGACTATGCTATGCTACTCAAAACTATGTTATCTAAGATATGTGATTCTTTAGAAGAACATTTGTCAAAAATTAAGTGGCACATAAATTTGGAACACTATTTTTTTCTTCTCTAAATTAATATTTAAAACTATATGTTTATGGAAATAGAAATTGAAGGACATATATTGATAAAATTAAATAGATTTATATTGGAGTTAGTCAATATATATATAATTAAAGTTAATATAAACTTGTACACTAGTTTTTATATATTTTTTTTTGAGGGATAAAATTGTATTTCCTTCTAAACTGAGATTTACATGGATATTCTAGTGATGTTGGCCTATTATTTCACTAGGGAGACTGGATCATAGACAAGAATTCACTATTAAAAGAGAGACAAGTGATATCATGCTTTACAAAAATGAGTAGAGAGTATATGTACTAAAAAACTAACTAGACAGGCCTAGAGATAAAAAGATCTCTTCTAAAGAACATTGGCCATAGGAATAGTAAAGTAGGCCTAGGAATCTAAATTTGTAGCATACCTAAGTTGGTTCTTTGGTGTTGTTGGGCATATTGGTGTCGGTGCACTAATATGTATTATAATAATAAATCTTAATACCTACATTAATCATCAACCCATTGCAAGTATTTTTATTTCAAGAGTGTAAAGATTGTATACGTAGTGAGTTCAAAGGTCAATTCATAATGAAAGAAGTTGGAATCATTGCAATTTCTAATATCAATCTCTCTAAATTCAATCCAAACAATTATGAAAGAAATTAGTAACACACTCTCAAGTCTACTTAATATATTCTGCAAGAAACTGAATCATAATGAAAATATAAAGAATCACTCTCAGGAATCTAACTGGCATTGAAACTAATTAATTTAACATGAAGGAAATATATCAAAATTGAATACCAAATAACCATATCTCATGGAAAGCAATCAACTCTAGCTTTGAAATCTATGATAGCATTACTTTAGAATGAACAACAATCTAATGCTGAAATTAACATAACCAATTCAATAAAGGGTATTATGCATATGTAACACACAACTAAATCTAGAATCTTGACTGAACAAAAAACGCAAACCAGAATCATCTATCCTCACAGTAATCAGAATGGCGCTAACTTTACAAACTAACAATAATAAATAGTTATAATAATATATGTAAATAATTATAACACAATTGAAGTAGAAGATCTCTTATTGGTTGTGCCCAAAGTCTCCAGAAGTCGACACTGTTAGATATTCAGAATACGATTATGGATGAAACAAAATATTCTTCATTAAAATCAATAACAGAGTTACAACATCACCATGATTAAATTACTATATGTCCAAAAAGGATATTTACAATTTGTGAATTCCAAACTAGATGTTCAATTCACCTCACAACTCTATATAACTTTTGGAAAAATAAATGGATAGAAGTGAATCCTAAGGATCAGGGGGTCCCAAGGATTTCACAACTATCGATCTGATTTCATCATAAAATAGCATTGATCCTCATCGCCTACCACTTTCTTCCATACTCAAGACGCTATCTTTTTTCCTTTCCTGGCTGTTGTTGTCTTTTCGATTGAACAACAATCGTCCAATCTATGTCCCTTTATATAAAGATAGTGAAAATCAGTTTTCCATGCATAGATTTATCTAATTTGTTAATAATCGATTTTACCCAGCTTATGATGCTATTTCCTCTATTTTTATTCATAAAATGAAGATAAACATGTTAATACAAATGCTTAATTGAGCTATTTACGAGGAGAAAACATACGTTTTCCTCGCCCCAACATAATCCCCTGCTTACCATTTTTCATGTCCTCATGCAATAAGATGATTAAGGTGTAGTTGAGTTAAGGAATAAGAAGGATATACTTCATCCTTATACAGCCTGAAACCATTTTTCTATTTGGGCACTACAGAAAACTGGTTCACTTGATGATCTGACAAGTTATAATCACTGCGGTACCCATCTAGAGGATACTAGATAATTGGACTTCTATATCGGTACCTTGTCCAATCAGGGCCCATGCTTAGGATCATATTGCTATACTTTTGTAAGCAAGTGAATAAGCATTGAAAATTCTGAAACCAGATGGCTCCCTATTCCTAACATTATTGTTGGAGGCTTCCCATGTTTGTCTGGCTGGAGACAAAGCTTCTTCTTTGATTTCTTGGAATTATTCCTTCCTTGCCTATATGATTTCTGTGTGGAGCAGTCCTAATTGAACCAAAACACTCGTTCATTTCACGAATTGTTTGTGTTGGATAGAGAGGTCTAGGGGTTTTGTGGTTCTCCCATAACCCATAAGTCTATGCCATATTCTCTCTTTTGAAAAGTATTATGGGTTTTATCCCATTTGATATGATTAGTGGCAAAGGAAAGTAAAGCTTGAAATTGGATATCCCCTATGAAGGGGCTAGGATTACTATTTAAGTCATCCTCTAAGAAAAAAATATGCAAGTACAACTTGCACAAGAGGCAATGTAGCTTTTCATTCTATTATCTAAAACACTTGACAAAGCATGGGGTGGTATTAATTTAGAATGACTGACCAACCTTAATCACTTTAAACTTCAATTAGAGGTATCTTTTTAGCATGAAAAATGCATAGATGGTCACAGGAGCTCGGCATGACAAGGCATCTGAGTAAAGAGAGAAAACAATGGTCATTTTGTCCTTAGCCTTCTATAACTTGACTTGTTATTTTTCGACTTCCTTCTATTCATTCTTGTAATTAGAGAAATTCTCATCCTTTGTGACAGTGAGTGCCTCAAATTTATTTCATAATTCCTTATGTACTTGTAGGGGCACTACCTCCTCTTTCTACCAATTCAATTCTTGCTGAGTCTTGGCTAGTTCATTTCATAATTTCCTAATAACTGTTTCCATTACCAGAGGAATGTAGTGAGCCATCTCCTCTATATGGACCTCATTATCCTATGTTACTATTGGGTTAGTTTAAATAACAACCTCAGCTGCTTCTCGGGTCATACAACAATTAGCTTGGGTGTTTTCTTCAGTATCAGTTTGAATAACAATTTCAGTTGTTCCTTGGGTCATATAGAAGTATTCCCGAATATTCTCACAAAATTTATTTGGACAAAAGCATCATTAGTGGGGATTTTCATTTGGGTCTCCTGTGGGAAAGAACAAGGATCTTCTATCTGCATTTCACTATTTTCTAAAAGACATTGCTCTGTTTGGATTTCTTTTGAATAAATGAAAATCATCCCAGTCCGGGTTTCAATATCTTCCCCAGAGAAGTGTTCTTCTTCGGTCACTATGGTCTCCAATTATGCTTTCAATTTTCTGACCCTAACGACTTCCTTCAACCACTCTCTCAGCTCCTTAACTATTTTCTTTTTCTTCTTGTACTTTTTGAGAAACTTGCTCAGTCTATCCTTGTATGTTTTCTTTTTCGTGAGGTCTTTTACCAATGTTGGTACAGGAATATTTACTTCACATTTAGTTTTAGGTGGAATTGTGTCAATATCAGGATGGAGTTCTAATGGAACTGTGTCTGCTGATGGATGTTCACCTTCCAAGTCTCTTTCTTCATGATCTTCCCTCTCAGGAGACTCAAAAGGAATGGTGTTTCCTGAGAAATTATCATTTTTAGGGTCTTCTTCTAGATGGGCCTCGTCCTCTGGGGACTTCATAAAACTAGTGCCCCCTAGTTAATTTTCACCCTCCATGGTTTCTTATGTAGGGTTTTCCTTAGTTGGGGATTCTAGTGGATCAGTAGCTTCCCCTTGATTTCCTTCCATAATGTTTTCCTTTGCATGCGCTTCTACTTTAAGGGTCTTCTCCATAGAAGGAACTAGTTCCATACGTCATTCCAAATTATTAGTAAATGGAAGGGTTTCCTCATGACCAAGACAGCTAGTACGGGAAAAATGGTTGGAGGCATAGTTCTTCCCTTTATAATTCTAGGATATCTCCCTTCCTTCACTGAATGTCCCCATATTCTCCAGTACTCAGGCAACCTCTTCCTCATAATCTTGGAAATAGTCATCTTGTAGACTTGGAGGGGGCATGTGAGGTGGCCTTGCCTCATCTATTTTAATTGGAGTGCGTCACTGTGACTTTATCCTCACAGAGCATTCTTTTTTTATTGGTCTCGAGGCCAAAGAGGGATTCTTCCTTTTCTGTGTCCTTTTCAAACCTGTCGCTCTTGGCCCCAGCTATTCAGTTACTCGGTTTTCTATAGGTGAGGTCAAAGTAGAATTCAGAAGGTTATCTCGGGTTAGTTATTGTTAGGCTAGTCCATGAATGATGATTAATTTGACCAAACCATGATGGTTGATGACTGTATGTGGTTCCTTTCCTTTCTGACCTGACGAGCAACGCCATGCAATAAATAATTTAAATAAAACAGAAAGTTAACTATATTTTTTAGTTTCAAAATAGATAATAATGTAAGTTGAAAATGTTTTACTACGTCTTGTCATCCATCGCACGTGATATAGCTATGCACAATGGCTTCCAATTCCTTCCATGGCTATCTTAAACTTGTAGGGTGAACCCCTTTTCCTTTTCACATCAATTGCTTCTCTGGTCCTGAAATACTATGACTGCATCCTGCAGAAGAACATGTTTGTCCATCCATCTTATTCCTTCTACTGGATGTCCAAAGACTTCAGCTATGACTAATTCAGATACTTCTATGTTCCTACCTTTCACCATGGTGCGGCCATTCTTTAAATTATGCAAAAATTCAAGTGTCATTTCCTCATGAATTCACTATAATTTAGTAAAGTATTGTAGCCAGCTAGTGCACTCAAGAATTGCACGAGCCTGGTCTGATACCCTGAGCACTATGGGTTCACTTCAAATGGATTTTCCTCCCATGGATGTTGTTTCTCTGTGGCTGGTTCTCTTGCATTCACTTCTCTCACACTTTAACAGTTTGGAACAACACTAGAGAATGTTAAAGCTATTGACAAAAAAATGACGTTGTTTTGAGAGTTAATATCAAAGGCAATTATGTTATTTGTCTCATCAACAATATTTGGTGCATGATCATAATAAATTCGCATGATATCTATAATGGTTGCCTTCTTTGGTCCAATCAGAAATGGTTTGATAATTATGACACACGCGCATTCATCATGTAGTTCTTTAACGAAGAACCAATTTAATAATCATCACACAAACTATCCATAAATTGTCACACATGTTGTTCATACGCATACCATCCCCCCCCAAATCAGAAAAGGGCATCCATGGCCACCAACACATGGGAAAAAGGGAGAAAGCGACAGTAATTATAAATGCAGGTAACCAATCAATAAAAGCAACATAAAATAAGACAACGATAATCAAAGCAATACATGTTAAAATATTTGAAATTCTCGTAAAACACATAGATATTTAGATCATTATGTAAATAAATATTTACCTTGGGTGGAAAAGTGACAAACTCATGGTTGACGATAAATATTAATGACTGTCAGTAAAGTGATTGGACAATAATTATATAATGCACATAAGATATAGGTTACCATGCTAATTAAATTAGAAATGTTGTTCAAATGGTATATTTTCCTTTAGAAACGAATCCACAAGTGGTAATAGGATAGAGAGGATTTTGTTAGTGTAACATAGTACTTCAATACCACAAGCAGAGCCATTACTGCTTGCAAGTGTCCATAGCATCGACAAGGTCGCTTTTTAGCCCCAAAAATGATCCAGAGTCCTTCTTTTAGTATTCAAATGATTCTCTTGCTATAGAGACACCACTATGCTATCATGGTAACCAGATAATCATAGTGCCATTCACCAGGATATAACAAAGTGATCAGGTTGGCTCATGATGAGACCCCTTGTCCTTGTGACAGTTTTAACTATAAAAAAGGTCATTACCTTGGTGTGGTGGAAATAATGGAATGTCACTTGTTACATCCTTATGATCATGGTAGGCTGGCTTGTACTGAGACCCCCTATCCTCTTTAAGACAATATTTGCTACATTTTCATATTTTTATATTTTCATATTTTCATATTTTGATCTTTTATTGTAAAGAGAGGGAGGCTCATTTACTTCTTAAGAGTTAGGGATAGCATAAGAAGTAAAAAAAATGCAACTAAAGTTATTCTTTTACCACCATATCATCCTATCAAAGGGATTTATATATTTGAAAGCGTGAAAGATAAACCAACATGGTATTAAAATAATAAATAATTTTATGATGTGTCCAAAGGGAAGATATTTAGTCAGTCATTATAGAGATGCACCATGTCATATTTTGAATAAAGATGACCATTAAAAGGTTTCATAAGTCATAATGGTATTAAGATTATTATTTTTCTTTATCTTAGGCACAAATCCAACCCGATGGTTTTTATTCAAAACATAGAAGAGAAAGAAAATGGAAAAAAGAATGACAACAAAAAGGAATCATATCTATTCATTCTACTAAACAGTGGTTGTTCAATTGATTGAACAACAATTGTTTAGTTGATCGAATAGCAAACACACAAAAGTAAAATTGGGGTTGTTCAATTGATTGAACAACAATCATTCAATCGATTGAACATCATACAAAGAAAAGGAAATTTGTTTTATTCTATTGATTGAATAGAAATCATTCAATCGATTGAACATCATACACACAAAAAGAAATTAATGATTTTCAATTGATTGAACAACAATCGTTCAATCGATTTAACAACATAGACACAAAAAGGAATTAGAGTTGTTCAATTGATTGAACAGTAATCTTTCAAGCGATTGAACAACAAAATACACAAATAGTGTTGTTCAATTTATTAAACAAAAATCGTTCAAACGATTGAACAACAAAACATGAAAAAAGTGTTGTTCAGTTGATTGAATAGCAATGGTTCAAACGTTTGAACAGAAAAACACACAAAAAGTGTTGTTCAATTGATTGAACAACAATCATTTATTCGATTGAACAATAATCGTTTAATCTATTGAATAGAAAAACATACACAAACAAATAGTTGATTTTAAATTGATTGGACAATAATCGTTCAATCGATTGAACAACAAAACACACAAAAGTGTTGTTCAATTGATTAAACATCAATCGTTCAATCGATTGAATAGAAAAACATATGCAAACAAATAAGTATTATTCAATGGATTGAACATCAATCTTTCAATCGATTGAACAACAAAACACACAAAAATGTATTGTTCAATTGATTGAACAACAATCATTCAATCGATTGAAGAACAATCATTCAATCAACTGACTAACAAAATACATAAAAAAAAGTGTTGTTTAATTGATTGAACATCAATGGTTCAATCGATTGAACAAAAATCATTTAATCGATTGAACATCAATCATTCAATAAATTGAACAACAAAGCACACACAAAAAGTAAGAGTTGTTCATGTTAGCCTCCTGCTGCAGCAGGTTACTCATCTTTCATGATTGACATTTTTACATGCCAAATATGTCATCCTTTGCATGCTGCAATGTTCCATATTTTCTACAGAAGCCAAAGAAGTATGCCAGGAGAATGTGCCAGTTCAAGGGCCACTGTTGTGTTCCAATTTTGATCTACTACTCCATTTTGAAGAACTTTCGGTTAAAGGGAGGTCCAAACAGTTTAATCTTGGTCTCCCTAGGTTTCAATTTTCTGTTTTAGAATATAGAGAATTAACATCTGTCCAAATAGCTTAATCTTGGCAGATTCTTAGATAGGTAGAGAAACAAGGGTGCTCAACAGCCTAATCTGAGCCCTGGATGAAATAAGTGTAGATATAGATAGGAAGACAGTAAAAGAAAAAGTTTAAAAAGCTGGGTTTGTTAGCTCAAGTGCACCCAATCCAAAAAGAAGAAAAAATGCTAGATAACTAGGCTAGGTAGGTAGTTTTATGGCTGCAGAACCAATGATTGTGATCAATTTGTGTTTTCAAGTGCTATATCTATTCAAATCACAATTGCAAGGCAAAAATCCACTTAGAGCAACTCAAGTGAGGCATGTCTAACTCTCCCTTCTTCTTCTTCACCAAATCATTCACTAACTTCCCCAAAAGAGGTCAAGATCTGCTTGATATCTCTTAAATCCATCATGTTTCATATCATTTCCCTAGTAAAGATTTGCTTTACTTAAAGAGTGTTCATATGTCCTCTACAAAGTTCTATCCCCCCTTTTTAAAGCCTAAGACCTCTAAACTTAGTGCGTTCTTGTCACAAACCATATTAATTTCTAACTCTATTATATAGCTCCCTATCTATTTCCCCTTCCCCTACTAAAAACTATGTTAATAACTCCCCTATATATTTATCCCTTCCCCCTTGGTTGAAAGATAACCATAAGTACACTTGGGAATTGCTAAGTTTGTCTGAAACATAGCAAGAACCCTCATCTTGACCGTTTAAAAACCATCTTCCAATGCAATGGACTCCTTCCAAAGCATGAAATTCTTCTTTTCTAGGTTATCGGACCCTCCCAAGGCCTCAAATACTCTTCAAAAACATACATACCTTTCTTCCAATCGCAATAATCCTCGCTGACTGCCTTAACATTCTTCTGATCCCTTTGGAGTCCCCTCCAATGCAATTATCGCTATCGCAGGCCTCAAAGTAATGTTGCTCGTTCTTGTCCTCCCCGATGGACGCTCCGACAATACCATTTCGCAAATCGGCATATCGCAATATTATATGCCACATATATATGCCCCTTCCCCTTTTTGCCGATGCGATATCACAAGTCGGCAATCGGTGGTCGCAAAAATCACGTTCCCTAAATGCATGCCGCTTCCTCTTGCCCCGACGCGACATTTCCATCGCATCAAAAGAGCATACTGCATCAAAACGCTTCCTCGCCGCATGCCTCCATCCATTCATATATTTCACTTAAAACATGATTTATCATTAAGACAGGTCTTACTGCAAATTCATCATAGATCGCATCATTTCAGTTTCCACTATCGCATCGCAAAAGCATATAGGGAACCTCACCATTTAACCCTCTACTGTGTCACCTTGCCACATCACCCCGCTGACGTCATAGACTGTACCAAGACAACTGTTGTTGTCATGCTGACGTCACTCGCCAAAGAAGGGCGCGCAAGCACGAAAATGCATCTTAGGAGGCCCGGATTCAAACTCTGAGGCATTTTTCGATGTGAAATTAGCGCTTAGCACTAATCGCACATCAGTATGGGAAATGGGCCAAATTGGAGAATCTTTAGGGAATCTTTTGATTCCATAGCCGTTTTTGCGCCGAAAAGAGCAGAAAAGGCCCGATTGTGCAGTTTTAAACTTATCATAAGAAAGAGAAAGACTTGGTTCAGGCATTAAAGAGTATTAGAGTAGATGTGAAGCCAAAATCCATGTCAAAGAGTATCAGTGTTGCAGCGGAGTGTATCAATGAAGATCTTCTCAGGGCTCGAGGCGAATAAAACATTAAAAGAAATTCTTGAAAGTCAAGAGGCAGTTAAGGAACCATTCAAAGCTTATCATCACAATCACTGCACATTAAAACTCACATAAGATCAGTAGACCAAAGCTCAAAGCTCAGTTATTGCAACAACACTGCACCAAGTCACAGAAGACACCACATTAACTCTTTTTGGATCTAGATGCTTCTGACGCACGTCAGTAGATATTTTATTTGCATTTAATTTCAGCACAAGTTTAGGTTTTAAAAACTTTTTTCCACAGACCTATTTAGGTCAGTTGTAATAAATACTTCTGGATATTTTACCTATAAAGAGGGCCCTGAATAATGTAACAAGGGTTGGTTTTTGTTGGTTGGATGTTTTGCTTGAGCAGAGACTCACACTGTATATTTGATAATTTCTATAACCAAAGACTTCTTACGAGCTCAGAGAATGAATTGTGTACTTTGTTTAATGGTTGAAGAGTGACTGTGGAATTCTTGTGTTGATACATGACTCAATAAGTGTTTGTTACCTCTGTTTTTCCATTCATATATCATTATCTAAGCAGCATAAATAAAGATTAGCTTAGAACTTGTTTAGTTGCACTCTGTGCTAAATTTCTGCTATTTCTTTATGTTTTTCATCTGTTTTAGGCATAAATATGAATTCCACCTGGCTCATATTTTCCCTAATTCACAATGTATGACAGTTATCCAGGGATTCTTAACTGCCCCTAGATAGAGCTCATTTTCCTTCGCTTTGTTAAGCTGATTGAGAGATTCTTAATTGCCTCTCATTCCTTGCATTTCACTCCGTCTCTTTAGCTTGAAGGTTGCTTCATGTGCAGCTACCTTGCTCCATATTCCTCTTGTGATCAAGAAAGCCTACCCACGGTCCTACTCCTTAACTCCATGCACAATGGTTTGAAACTTATCACTCTATGCATGCCTCTCTGCTTAAACACATCTTCCTTCCATTCAAACACCATCCAAACCTAAACAAAACCCACTGAACCCAACAGCTAGCCTAAAAATCATCATCAACAAAGCTAAATCATCAAGACAGAGCTCTCTTTGATTACAGGTGGGCTAGAACCTGTAATCCAAAGATTGTTTTGTGGTTACCTCGGCCGTATCCCTTCAGGAGCTTAGGGACAACCTGAGTGATAACATAATGGTGACTCCGCTGGGGACTTCCTCAGATAATCTCACAAAACCAGTCTGAAGCTCCGCAGAGGAAGAAATCGACCTTTAAAAGCTTCTGTTAACCTGTATTCTTAGAAAAATTCCCAAAAACAAGCTAGAAGCTGGCTCCCAAGAAACATTCACGTTACACAAGATCAAATCCAGATCTGAATGACCCAGATGTTTTTGAAAACCCCAATATAATTCCTAAGATCATTAGAAAACAAGAGAAACAAGAAGGTTTGACTGCTTCCAGTCTTGTAACAGTGCAGTGTAGCCATTTTGCAACCCTTGTTAAAGTTCTGTTTCGCTCAAACCCTGCTTCCCCTTGTTCAACATCCACTTCCACAAACCCTGTTTCCACACCTCCATCCACTCCGCATACCACCACTACTACTCCAAATATCCTAGTTGTTCCACTTATCCCAGTTGTTCCACGTATCCTTGTTAATATGGCGAATAGATATGCACCTTTACAGCTGCCTGCAAATCTCAGGGCTATGCCTCAGGATTACCAGACAAAAATTACCTATTTTGATGGAAAAAATTCTTGCACAGCCCTTCAACATACAAAGAAAATGTAGGATTACTTTGAGAGTTATGATATTCATGATGATAGTGTGAGAATGAAATTTTTTGTCCAAAGCTTGACCGGTGATGTCAGGACTTGGTTTAGAGCACTCCCAGCCAATACCATAGCAGACGTAGAAGCCTTACATCAGTCATTTATCAATAGATGGGAGAAAAAGAAAGACCCCTTGCACATATTATCTGAGTATGACACTATCAAATGGGGCCCTTAGGAAACTGTTTTGGATTACTGTGCAAGGTTCAATAATGTCTACAATGCAATACCACAGAACTTAAGACCTCCACCTGATCTTGCTTTGTACAAATTCCCTGATGGTTTTGATGCTGCAATGGCGTATCATTTAAGGGAAAGAGGCCCTCAAAGTCTTGCAGAAATGCAAAATGTTGTTGTTAGTGTGGAGGCAAACCTAATTTCCAGAAGAAACAGAGCTATAACCGAGAGAAGGACTACCTTTAAGGAAGAACCCTCAGCCTTAGACCAGAAGTTAGATGCTATTATCAATGGCATGCAAAGGCTGGGAGACAAAGTAGAAAGTGTTGAGAGGAAATCATCATGGGAAGGACAATAGCCCAACACCATAAGGAGTCCAAACTTCAGGAAAAATAAAACTAAAAATGCTGGAAGGGATAGTCTCGACAATGATATTAGGCCCCCTTTCCAAGAAAACTATGCAAAGACATCCACATCAAGTGGGCCCACAGAAGAGACTCACATGAACTTGACAGATTCGAAAAATGAGCAGCAAATCTTTCTCACTCAAGAAGACCAAGACTACCCTAATATAAAACAATTTCAGACCAAGACGGGAGAGTCTTTTGATTTTAAACAAGGTTATGATTCTACTGTGTATGATGTCCACAAACAATATAAGCTGAAAACAAGAACCATTGATATCCTTGTAGCTAGCAAAACAAAGGACAGCAGACAGCCCAATAAGATTAAAGTCAAAGTTGTCATAACATAACCAATTGATTTTGTTGTCCCAAACCCGCATCAAGCCACTGTAGAGGACATATCACACATTCGGCCTCATACTGATCAACCTCTACCTCATTCTTCCTCAAAAGAAAGTTTGAACAACATTCCAAAAAAACTTCCCAAGACAAAAATACCACAAACTGTCATTCATCATAACATAGACAATCCAAAGGAAAACACAGAGTATTCGTGAAAAGGAGAAATCTGCTACTATTAATGCAAAGATTCCATTATAAAAACAATTCAATTTAGAAGCAGAGATTGGGAAACTTAAAATATCCATCCCTCTCTCAGAACTTGCCAAACATGATGTATATAGGCAACAAATTCAAAGATCACTTCAACTACGAGAGGTCAGGGATGATGTAAATGTTTTAGATGATACCCCTGAGCTGCTGTTTGGTCCAGAGGTTAATGGAAAGTCAACATATGGATCTGTCCCACCCTTTTATGTCAGTCTTCACATACATGACAAAATCTTGCACAATGCTATGTTTTACTCAGGTGCCTCACACAATCTTATGCCCAAAGCTATGATGGAAAAGCTAAACCTTGATGTCACAAGACCCTACAAGGATCTATACTCCTTTGACTCAAGTTAAGTCAAATGCTTAGGCTTAATCAAAGACCTTTGTGTGTCTTTAGTCCAATTTCACAACAAGACAATCCTAATGGACGTAGTAGTTGCTGACATTCCAACAAAATATGGTATGCTCCTATCAAGATCATGGGGAGCTAAACTCTAAGGTTCCCTTCAAGTCGACCTCTCTTATGCCACTATATCTGTCTTTGGGCAACCAAAGAGACTGTATAGAGAAACATTGATGAAGTATGTGGTGAGTAGTGAGGAGATGCCCCAAAATTTTCCAATTTACTCAATCCATTCTGATATGGATTCATTTATTCTTTTTAATGATGATAACGATCCTCCAACTGATGAGAAGCGTCTAGCTTCAGAGCTAGAGACATGCATAAATAAAGAACCGGTTGCCCATGACATGGTCACAACAGTCAAGGCAGCCAGCAAACAAGAAGAACCTCCTCAAACTGAAATTCTAGATCTACCCAATCCTAAAATAAATGAAACTCTTGATACAAACCAAAAACAAGAAATTACATGGTATTTAGAGTTTGATGGTTCTGTCAACAAGTTACGAGCAGGGCAGGTGTATGGATTCACAATACACATGACAATCATGCAGAAGGCCATGCCTACAGACTAAATTTCAGATGTACCAACAACATGGCAGAGTATGAAGCTCTCCTCTTAGGCCTAAAACTGCTCAAAGTTCTAGGAGCTACAAAAGTGTCCATGCTAGGTGACTCTGATTTGGTCATCCAACAAATGAAGGGCAAATTCATTACTAATGACAATAGGATGAGGGCCTATAGGACTGCTGCAACAAATATACTAAATACCTTCGCTGAATCCGAGCTTGCCAAGATTTCTAGAAACCATAACATACATGCATACAACCTGGCCACTTTTGCTAGCACATGCAAGCTTCGCTTTGAACCAAATCACCATTTTACTGCTGAGATAAAACATAGGCCCATTGTTCCTAACAATATTAGAGATTGACAAGTTTTTGAAAATGATGCCCAAATTGACAATTTCCTCACTCTTGAGGGCGAGTTTTCAAATTTAAACATTGACATGGAGGTCGTGAAAAATTCCCAACAACAAACAAATGAAAATCAACAGGCGGTAACAGCTGCAACAACAAAACAAATCCTGAACCCAACTATTTTTGATGATACAAACATAGAACCGCTGAAACAAATGCATTTGGAGGAAATAACCAAAGCAAAGGCTGAGTTCATTGATTTAAAGAATAATTTTTTGCCTGTTGACCTTACTCCATTAGAAGATATTTTTGATGACAATGATGTCCCCA
Organism: Pinus taeda; assembly: GCA_000404065.3. Taxonomy (NCBI): domain Eukaryota; kingdom Viridiplantae; phylum Streptophyta; class Pinopsida; order Pinales; family Pinaceae; genus Pinus; species Pinus taeda. The sequence goes on from APFE030706491.1 coordinate 84,614, forward strand.
AAAAGCCAAAAATGGATTATTTAGATGCTGCTATAGAAGAACACAACATATGGACATCAGAACAACCCAAAATGATAAATTGTCCAAAAATATGCCCCCTAATCAAAAGCCAAAGTATGTGGATTTGTTCAAAGAGTTCCAAGATGTATTTGATTGGACTTATGAGGACTTGAAGTCCTATGACACCTCAGTGATTCAACATACCATTCCCTTAAAACCAAATCAAAAACCATTCAAGAAGAAACTTAGAAGAATAAATCCTATGCTTCTTCCCCTCATTAAGAAGGAAGTAAAGAGAATGTTTGAAGCAGGTATCATAGTACCCATCAGATTTTCGAAATGGGTATCCAATCTGGTTCCCACAAGGAAAAAATCATGTGAGATCAGAATGTGTGTAGACCTAAGAAACTTAAACCAGGTCTCTTTAAAAGACCACTACCATTTGCCTAAAATGGACCACATCCTACAAAGAGTAGTGGGTTCCTCTAGAATTTCTTTGCTAGATGGATTTTCAGGTTTCAATCAAATACTTGTTCACCCAGATGACTAAGACAAGACAACCTTTACTACACCCTGGGGAACATTTAAGTATGTTAAAATGCCTTTCGGGCTAAAGAACGCTGGTGCCACCTTTCAAAGGGCAATGGATATTGCATTTGCCAAGGAAATCCATGAATTCCTTGTTGTTTACCTTGATGACCTAACCCCTTTCTCCAAATCTAATCAAGAACACCTCAAACACTTAAGGCAGATCTTCACGACATGCAGGAAATACGACATTTCGTTGAACCCCAAAAAGTCCTTGTTTAGCCTTGAGGAAGGTAAGTTGCTAGGCCACATCATCTCAAAAGACGGTATCAGAATCGATCCGGAAATAATTCAAGCAATCCTTCAAATTCCATACCCAAGAAACATAAAAGAATTGCAAGCATTCCTTGGAAAGATCAATTTCCTAAGGAGATTTATCCCAAACTTAGCAGAAATGATAAGACTGTTAAGTAATATGTCAAAAAAGGATGCCAAGGTAAGATGGTCTCTAGAAACCAAGCAGGCTTTTGAGAGTATCAAAGTTTCCTTGACTCAAACGCCCGTACTCACAAGTCCGCAGTTTGATAAGGATTTTATCATCTTTTCCTTTGCTTCAGACCATACCATAACTGTTGTCCTTCTGCAAAAGGATGACCAAGGAAATGAAAAACCAATCGCATTTTTCAGCTGAGCCTTAAGAGATGCACCCTTCAAATATCAAATCATGGAAAAGCAGGCCTATGTCCTTATTAAAGCAATCAAAGATTTCGAGTCTACATTTTGTATTCACATGTGATTGCCTATGTCCCAAACTCTGTTGTAAAAGACATATTAACTCAAGAGGGACTAGAAGGCAAAAGAGGCAAATGGATTGCAAGTATCCTTGAATATGACATTGAGATAAAACCCACAAAGCTGATAAAGCCACAAGTTTTAGCCAAGCTAATGTCTGAAACAAATCTTCAGGCCTTAGACATCAACCAGCTGGACAATGAACAGGAGTTGGCGACTCCACAGATCAGTGAAACCTTTTTACAATCCCCATGGTATGCCGATATTTTCTATGTATTGTTAAACATGTGTGCTCCCCCAGGATTTTCAAGAACCAAGAAAAGATTTTTGAACATGAAAGCTCTAAAGTTTTGTGTCTTAGATGGTGCGCTGTTTTGGAAAAATCATGAAGGAATACTACTAAACTGTTTAACCATAAATGAAACCAACAGCATCATGAAGGAGTTCCATGCAGGGGACTGTGGAGGGAATCTATATTGGAAGTCCACTGTTGACAAGATTTTATGGGCTGGTTATTATTGGCCCTCACTATTTGCAGATGTCAAAAAATTTGCTGTCTCATGTCACAAATGCCAAATCTTTGAAGGAAAAAGAAAACTGCTCCCTTTGCCCCTTAAGCCTATCTCAATTGAACAACCTTTTCAACAATGGGGTCTTGACTTCATAAGTGAAATCCACCCCTCTTCTTCAGGCCAGCACAAGTGGATTTTAATAGCCACCGACTATTTCACCAAGTGGATTGAGGCCATCCCATGTAGGCAAGCCAATGACTCCACTATTATCCGGTTCCTGGAAGACAATATCCTTTCCAGATATGGCCGCCCTGAGAAAATCATCACTGACAATGCTGTTGCTTTCAAATCCAGAAAGATGATCAATTTCTGCAATAAATTTCACATTACGTTGGGCCACTCTTCATCTTATTATCCTCAAGGTAATGGCTTGGACGAGTCATCCAACAAAAGTCTCATCAACATCATTAAGCAAGTGCTGGAAGAGAACAGAAAGAGTTGGCATAGGAAGCTCACAAATGCCCTGTGGGTAGACAGACTTTCAACCGAGAAATCCATTAGGATGAGCCCTTATGAGCTAGTATATGGCATGGAAGCCAGATTTCCTTCATCTTTCGGCATTCCTACTATCAAACTGTTACAGGAGATTCAGGCTGAACCAAATGATATTCAAAGAAGAATTAATCAGACCATTCACCTTCAGCAAACCAGAGAGCAAGTGTATGGCAGAGCTCAAATTTTGCAAGAGAAGCTAAAAAAGATGTTTGATAAAAGAGCCAAGGCTGAGGATTTCTGCATTGGCAGCAAAGTTCTAAGGTGGGATTGATGAAGAGAAGACAAGGGAAAACATGCAAAGTTTGATTTTCTTTGGAAACGTCCATTCATGATCAGCGTTGTGCAAGGCAGCAACACATATTTCCTCAAATCCGAAGATGGCAGCATAGCTGAAGAAGGCCGTGTAAATGGCCGAATGTTAAAACATTATCATGATCCCTCTTGTTGAAAATCTCCCAGCAAGATGATGTATGTACATAAATGTTTGTATATATCAGCATTTTATTTTATTTTGTATATAAAGGTTCAAGACATAGAGCACGCAGAAGAAAGAAGGCGGTGCTACTCAGGTCACAGACATTTTAGTTGAGGGAAAGTGCTATTCTCATTCCCACAGTTTCAATTATCAGACAGTCAGCACTGAAAATTTTCAATTTACAGCAACAATAGAAGATCCAAGTAGTCTGACCTACTGTTCTTGACTTTTCACAAGGAAAAGCCATCCCCAAGTGGAGCCACTGTTAGCCTCCTGCTGGAACAGGTTACTCATCTTTCATGATTGACATTTTTACATGCCAAATATGTCATCCTTTGCATGCTGCAATGTTCCATATTTGCTACAGAAGCCAAAGAAGAATGCCAGGAGAATGTGTCAGTTCAAGGGACACTATTGTGTTCCAATTTTGATCTACTACTCCATTTTGAAGAACTTTTGGTTAAAGGGAGGTCCAAACAGTTTAATCTTGGTCTCCCTAGGTTTCAATTTTCTGTTTTAGAATATAGAGAATTAACATCTGTCCAAACAACTTAATCTTGGCAGATTCCTAGATAGGTAGAGAAGCAAGGGTGCTCAACAGCCTAATCTAAGCCCTGGATGAAATAAGTGTAGATATAGATAGGAATACAGTAAAAGAAAAAGTTGAAAAAGTTGGGTTTGCTAGCTCAAGTGCACCCAATCCAAAAAGAAGAAAAAATGCTAGATAACTAGGCTGGGTAGGTAGTTTTGTGGCCGCAGAACCAATGATTGTGATCAGTTTTGTGTTTTCAAGTGCTATATCTATTCAAATCACAATTGCAAGGCAAAAATCCACTTAGAGCAACTCAATTGAGGCATGTCTAACTCTCCCTTCTTCTTCTTCACCAAATAATTCATTAACTTCCCCAAAAGAGGTCAAGATATGCTTGATATATCTTAAATCTATCATGTTTCATATCATTTCCCTAGTAAAGATTTTCTTTACTTAAAGAGTGTTCATATGTCCTCTATAAAGTTCTATCCCCCCTTTTTAAAGCCTAAGACCTCTAAACTTAGTGCTTTCTTGTCATGACCCATATTAATTTCTAACTCTATTATATAGCTCCATATCAATTTCCGCTTCCCCTACTAAAAACTATGTTAATAACTCCCCTATATATTTATCCCTTCCCCCTGGTTGAGAGATAACCATAAGTACAATTGGGAATTGCTAAGTTTGTCTGAAACAAGCAAGAACCCTCATCTTGCCCCTTCAAAAACCATCTTCCAATGCAATGGACTCCTTCCAAAGCATGAAATTCTTCTTTTCTAGGTTATCAGACCCTCACAAGGCCTCAAATACTCTTCAAAAACGTATATACCTTTCTTCCGATTGCAATAATCCTCACTGACTGCCTTAACATTCATCCCATCCCTTTGGAGTCCCCTCTGACACGGCTATCGTTATCGTAGGCCTCAAAGTAATGTTGCTCGATCTTGTCCTCCCCGATGGATGCTCTGCCAATACCTTTTCGCAAATCGGCATATCACAATATTATATGCCACATATATATGCCCCTTCCACTTTTTGCCAATGTGATATCATAAATCGGAAATCGGTGGTCGCAAAAATCATGTTCCCTAAATGCATGCCGCTTCCTCTTCCCCCGACGCGACATTTCCATCACATCAAAAGAGCATATCGCATCAAAATTTTTCCTTGCCGACGCCTCCATCCATTCCTATATTTCACTTAAAACATGATTTATCATTAAGACAGGTCTTACTGCAAATTCATCGTAGATCGCAGCATTTAAGTTGCAGCTATCGCATCGCAAAATCATATAGGGCACCACACCATTTAACCCTCTACCGCGTCACCCTGCCACGTCACTCCGCTGATGTCATCCGCCGTACTAGGACAATCGCTGACGTCATGCTGACGTCACCCGCCAAAGAAGGGTGTGCAAGCGTGAAAAAGCATCTTAGGAGGCCCGGATTCAAATTCTGAGGTAGTTTTCGATGCGCGATTAGTGCTTAGTGCTAATCGCGCATCGATACGGGAAATGGGCCAAATTGGAGAATCTTTAGGGAATCCTTTGAATCCATAGCCGTTTTTGTGCCGAAAAGAGCAGAAAAGGACCAATTTTGTAGTTTTAACCGTATCAGAAGAAAGAGAAAGACCCGGTTCAGGCATTAAAGAGTATCAGAGCAGATGTGAAGCCAAAATCCATGTCAAAGAGTATCAGTGTTGTGGCAAAGTGTATCAGTGAAGATGTTCTCAGGGCTCGAGGTGAATAAAACATTAAAAGAAATTCTTGGAAGTCAAGAAGCAGTTAAGGAACCATTCAAAGCTCATCATCATAATGACTGCACATTAAAACTCACATAAGATCAGTAGACCAAAGCTCAAAGCTCAGTTATTGCAACAACACTGCACCAAGTCACAGAGGACACTACACTAACTCTTTTTTGATCTAGTTGCTTCTGACGCAGCTTAGTAGATATTTTATTTGCATTTAATTCAGCACAAGTTTAGGTTTTAAAAACTTTTTTCCGTAGACCTATTTAGGTCGGTTGTAATAAATACTTCTAGGTATTTTACCTATAAAGAGGGCCCTGAACAATGGAACAAGGGTTGGTTTTTGTTGGTTGGATGTTTTTCTTGAGTAGAGACTCGCACTGTACATTTGATAATTTCTATAATCAAAGACTGCTTACGAGCTCGGAGAATGAATTGTGTACTGTGTTTAATGGTTGAAGAGTGACTGTGGAATTCTTGTGCTGATACATGACTCAATAAGTGTTCCTTACCTCTATTTTTCCATTCATACATCATTATCTAAGAAACAAAAAGAAATATTATCTTAGAACTTGTTTAATTGCACTCTATGCGCAATTTTTGCTGTTTCTTAATGTTTTTCATCTGTTTTAGGCATAAATATGAATTCCACCTGGCTCATATTTACCCTAATTCACCATGTATGACAATTATCGAGGGATTCTTAACTTCCCCTAGATAGAGCTCATTTTCCTGCCCTTTGTTAAGCTGATTGAGAGATTCTTAATTGCCTCTCATTCCTTACATTTCACTCCATCTGTTTAGCTTGAAGGTTGTTTAATGTGCAGCTACCTGCGGTCCTACTCCTTGACTCCATTCCCAATGGTTTGAAACTTATCACTCTATGCATGCCTCTCTGCTTAAACGCATCTTCCTTCCTTTCAAACACCATCCAAACCTAAACAAAGCCCATTAAACCCAATAGCTAGCCTAAAAAGCATCATCAACAAAGCTAAATCATCAAGAGAGAGCCCTCTCTGATCACAGGTGGGCTAGAACCTGTAATCCAAAGATTGGTTTGTGGTTACCTCGGCCGTATCCCTTCAGGAACTTAGGGACAACCTGAGTGATAACAGTTCAGTTGATTGAACAACAATCGTTCAATCCATTGAACAAAAAAACACATAAAAATGAAATTAGTTTTGTTTAATTGATTGAACAATAATTATTTAATCGATTGAACAATGAAGCTCACAAAAGGAATTAGTCTTGTTCAATTGACTGAACAACAATTGCTAAACACGCCCAGAAATAGGAGAAATCCTCATATTTACATGGTGATGCCTAACTAGATTACAACCAATCATAAAATATATATATACATTTTTATGAGAGCAAAGCTACCAAGTCATCACTCCCTGTAGCTAAAATTTTCATAGCGGGGTCATCACGTACCTGTTGATAAAAATACTCTTTGGTGAGTGGTTTGTGATAAAGATGGACCTGATGCCCATTTACCTTGAAAGAATGGCCAGACCCGTCAATGGTAGTCAATGTGAGAGTACCATTGTTATGTACTTCTTGAATTTCATAAGGGCTAAGCCACCTTGTCCGTAACTTGCCTAAAAAGTCTTAGAATCTGGAGTCATAGAGGAGTGCTCAATCTCCTTTTTTAAATGTCATTTTTTTAATCGGACTCTCGTGGCACTTTTCCCTTTGCTGCTGAATAATTGTGCTCCGTTGTAGAGAAAGTAGTCGAGCCTCGTCCAATTAATTTATTTGTTGAAGTTTTTTGGTTTGGGCCTCTGTGAGATCCAATCCAAATTCCTGAGATGTTCTGAGTCTTTATTTCATATTCAATTGGAAATATTGATTCTTGGCCAAATACAAGTTGGTGCAGAGAATATCGAGTACTATTTTTCCAAGTTGTGCGATAGGCCTACAAGGCCTCTGACAGTCTAGCAGCCCAATCCTGCTGACATGTTGAGACTGTCTTGGTCAGAATTGCTTTGAGGACCTTATTGGTGCTTTCAACATGCTCGTTTGTGTATGGGTGATACGGGGAAGTGACTCTATGTGTAATGTGGTGGTTCCTTAGAGTGGCTGTAATATCGTGTCCTACAGATTGCCCTCCTCCATCCATTATCGATTCCCGAGGTAAACCATACAGCACAAATAGCTCAAAAAGGAAATTAATTACATATTATTCTTTAGCTCTTGGAAAATATATTGTTTCTACCCACTTTGTTACATAATCTATGCCAACCACTATGTTGGAATTTTGGTTTGATGACGAATGAAATTGGCCAACAAAATCCAATGCCCATCATTTGAAAGGTTCTATTACCAATTGGGGCTGCAGCGACATTTCATCAGATTGACCAAGCCGACCCATCCTTTCGTAGCTATCACAAGCATGGGCATATTTCCTAGCATCTTTAAAACTAATCAGCCAATAATATCCCATCTATAGTACCTTATGCCCTATTCTAGGATTTGCGAAGTGTCCTCCATAGGGCTTGTCATGGAAAGCCTTTAGGATGTCATAAATTTCATCCTCACGAATGCATCTCTATATACACATATCAAAACTTGTATGAAAAAGGTATCCGCCAATCCAAGAAGATCAGGTGTTGCATTGGACAATCTGATTCCTTTCCCTTTCTGTCAATTGCCTTGGCAGCTTTTCTACTGCCAGATAGTTTTCCAAATTTGCATACCATGGTGTCTTGACTGCTACGAAAAACAAATGTTCATCTAGAAATTGGTCATCCACTGCCAATAGATCATTTATCCTTGGAACTCGAGATAGAAAGTTAGTGACATGGCTTTCCTTCCCTGGACAATCGTTGATGGTGATATGAAACTCCTGCAAAAGTAATAACCAATGAGTCACTCAACCATTTGTAATAGGTTTGCTAGCTAAGTACCTAATGGCAGAATGAATAGTATACAATAAAACTTGGTAGGCAGTTATAGAATGTCTAAACTTGTTTATGGAAAAAATGACAGCTAAGAATTCCCTTTCTGTTACTGTATGATTAAGTTTACCAGCAATAAGATTTTTGCTAATATAATATAGAGCATAAGGTTTTCTGTCCTTCTCTTGGTCAAGGACAACGCCTATTGATGCATCTGACACGTCTGTGGAGAGATGTGAAAGGGAAGCTCCCAGTGAAGTCCACATAATATTGCTGCTGTCAAAACTAATTTCTTTAAATCTGTAAAAGTTGTGTCAGATTTTCAGACCATTTAAAATAAAAATTTCTAGTTAAATCATATAAATGCATAGCAATTTTTGATTCTTTTTTCATAAACCTGTGATAATAGCTTGCGTCTCCAAGGAATCTACGTAACTGTGTCCGAGTACATGCTGTAGGTTGTAGGTGAATTACCTGTACCTTTGTTGGATCTACCTGTATCCCTGCTGCATAAATGTAATGTCCGAGGATTACGGTTTCTGTCATCATCATGTGACACTTGACATTTCTTAAACACAACCTCATAGCAATGCATCATTCCAAAACCTTATCTAATGTTTGTAGAACTTGATCAAAGTCGTCCCCATACAGGGTGAAGTCATCCATGTAAACTTCAATTCCTTTTGTTTATCAGATCAACAAAAAGGCTAAGTATAGCCCTTTGAAACATAGTTGAGGCATTGCATAAGCCAAATGGTAACACTCTATAAGTGAATGTACCCCACAAAAAGGTGAAGGTTGTTTTGTCTTGGTCATCAAGGGTGATTTGAATCTGATTGTAGTTGTCAAAGCCGTATAAAAAGGAAAATAATTGCTTCCCTACGAGAGTATCAAGGACTTGATCAGTAAATGGAAGAGAGAAGTTATCTTTCTGTGTTTCCTTGGTCAATTCCTAAGAATCCACACAAATACGCCACTTCCCATTTTTCTTGTGGATAGATACCAATGGAGATACCCATTTTCTATCTGAAATGGGATAAATTAAATTCACGTCCAACAGCTTCTGTAGCTCATCTTTTACAATGTCCTTGAGATGTGTATTCAATCTCCACTGAGGCTATCAGATAGGACAAGCATCCTTTTCAATATAGCTATGATATGTACATAACTATGGGTCTATGCCCTTCATGTCAAATTAGAAACAGGCAAAAGCCCATTTATATTTTTTTGCATGACCCAAATGAGTTTTTGCTGTTAGTCAGTATCAAGGCTATCATTAATGTTTAAAACCATGCCAAGTTCAAGTTCAACAATCTTGCTATTATGAATAGCAGTCGTCTAGATATGTTGATCATCAGTATCTTTTGAGAGGTCTTCCAAGGCTTCATTCTTAAGAATTTCTTTTAACATTTGAAATTTTACATTATCCACATTAGCTAGCTGATTGATAAAGTTTTTGATAACATCATCTTCAGTCTGATTCTTGAATTCAAGTGTCTGTGCTACTGTAAGTGCCGAATGAATGCTTTATTCCAGGTATGTGGATGATTGTTTATGTATTTTTACAATGGGAAGACTTTTTTTGGTAGGAGGATATAAAACAACATTTTTTACAACATCCCCTTTAGCAATGGTCATGATGCCTTCTCGGAAGCCTATATAAGCATCAGCTATTGCCAGCCAAGGTTAGCCCAAAATTAGAGGTTACCCATCCAATTGACTCTTTGGGTTTATAATGAGAAAATCTACTAGATAATCCCATGAAAGAACAGAAACGGTAACATCTTGTAAAGTTTTGTTTGGTCTTACCACCGAACAATAAGCAAGTTCTAGCAGGGTGGTGGTTGGTTCCAGAGCTGTAATACGAAGTGTCTTATAGCTTTCCGTTGTTAAGATGTTAATGGTTGCACCAAAATCAGCTAGTTTGTTTGGAAAGAAGAGGCCATTTATTTGAACTATAACTATGGGATTCCCAGGATCTTCATACTTTACTATATTTTCCCCTCCTAAGAGAAAATTAGAAGAGGTCCCTATAACATGAATAATGGGCGAAGTTTTTTCTTTCCTCATAGACTTCTTCACACATAGATCTTTAATTGTTTTAGCATAAATAGGAATATCTTGGATGGCCTAGAGGAGAGGAATTTTAATGCAAAGATTTTTTAGTTCCCCTACAAGATAAAAGTTTGGATAAAATATTGATTTAGGTATTGTTAACCTTTTGGTGAATGGGGGAGAAGTAACTATGAGTTCTTTAGGGTCTTTATGCTCATATGTATCTTCTCCTTGTTTTATTTATGTGTCAATCATAGTCGATGGTGTATGCGCAAGTGAGGTTTCTAACTCAATTGATTGCTAGTTTTTGTTTTCTTCAGGGGTGATGATGCATCTTGACCTCAATCTAAGTTCATTACATTCTTTTTGTTCAATCTCATAGTATGATCTTTTGACAATTTGGACCAACTGAACCAGTTTGTTATTGGGATTCGGATTTGGTTGAGCTCGAAATTCAGGACGTAGAAGGGGCTAATGATTTTACTATAATGGATATGGGGCTCATAATGTAGGTTGAGGTTGAGGACCTGTCCACATAGGTGTATTAGATATCCCTAAAGGTCACCGCTAATTCAAAGACTAGTTCAGATTTTGTGAAGTAGAGGCAGGCCACTAGGATGGATATGGATTACCTTGCCAAATAGGAGTAAAAGGAGAATTTAGCCAACCATTACTCGAAAAGGACTGAGTTGGCCAAAGTGTCATAGGAAATGTTTGGGATTTCCAATTTGAGTGAGGTGATTGACATTGCCATGTTTCCACGGGGTTTTATTACTAATTAAATGATGAAAATGGAAAGAACTGGGATGTGTCTTGTGGCATACTTGTGGGTTTGGCCTGCCATTTTCGATGCTGGTTCATTAAGTATACTAGTTCTATCTCTTCTTCTGCTTATTTGAAAACTGCTTTCAGCCCAGAAGCGATGGACATTGTTCAGTGGTGTGATCCTTGGTGTAGATGAAGCATGTCTGGACAATGTCCAATGGACACTCCAGTTGGTTGTGCTTCTTCGGGCAGTGTGAGCAGAAAATGACCAAGTTTTGTTATACTAAGCCTTGTTTTCATTTAGCCTACAACATGCCCAATTGCGTTCTAAGGGTACCCAGGATGTCTATCTTGAAGTCTTATAGGAAGTTATCAATTTCCATTCTCATTACGCCTCTAATGTGTGGTTTTCTTCCTCTGGTCATAGGATCTCAGCTTCCTAACTCGACGCGTGTGCTACCTCTCGAACAACTGATACACAAGCGAACAATTTCATCATAATATTCTTGAGAAATATCTCCCTTCCTCAATAAATTTAGAGTTTATATCCATTCTTATTTTATTCCCTTAATTAAGATAGCTCTCAAGACTTATTTTGGCAAAGTGGTGTGAGGGGATCTCTGCAAATTATAGTGAAACCATTTGACATATTTTTGTTTGTGAGAATAATTTCGGCAAAATCACATAAGAAATCATTTATCGACGCGTTTCGAACCAACTAGTGTGGTTCATCGTCAGGACAAGTTGAGGATCTGATATGAGCGATGAGTTAAATAGGGACAGCAGGATATTCCAACACTTAAATTTGACTGAGTCATGGTTAAACAGGACCTCTAATAGCTAGGTATGATCAGGTCCAAGGTGAGGAACCTAAATTTTATTTAATTATTAAATTT
>APFE030706491.1:99314-112407 GCA_000404065.3 Pinus taeda
TATTTTAATTATTTAAATAAATAATATTTATTATTAATATTAATATTATATAATGATAAATAAATGTATATAATGGAAAATAAATACATTAGTAATAATAATATTAACATTAACAAATAATATAATGCAAATAAAATTATAATAATGATAAATAAAGAAATAAATAGAATAATTAAATAAAATTTAGGTCCCTCACCTTGGACCTGGTCATATGTAGCTGTTAGAGGTCCTGTTTAACGGTGACTCGGTCAAATTTAGCTGTTGGAATGGCCTGTTATCACTATTTAACTCATCGCTCAGATCAGATCTTCAACTTGTCCTGACAATGAACCACACTGGTTGGTTCGAAACGCGTCGACAAATGATTTTTTATGTGATTTTTTCGAAATTATTCACACAAACAAGATTATGGATCACAAAAGTATCAATTCTTTAATAACATTCAACATATTCTTCTAGAGTTTTATTATCCTTTGAAGTTGTCTTAAAGATTTCATCTTTTAATTCCCTAATCTTGCAAAAGTCCTGGTATCTTGTGAGGAAAGAAGTTTTCATGTCATCCCAAGAGTTAATAGTATGTCTGCCTAAACCCATGAACCACCTGAAAGCTGCTCCTTTTAGAGTACAGGGGAAAAATTTTAATTTTTGAGGGTTGGTGGTATAGCCATACCCTCTGTAGAGGACATCAAACTTGATTAAGAAGGCATCCATATCCTCCATGATCATACCATGAAAGGTTGGGATGATTTTCAAGGGAATATTTGTCATTGGGGCATTAACCACTTGGTTAACGATGGGTATTCTAATGTCGAGGTCTGACCTTGAGGTACTTAGTTTGCTATTTCGTGAAAAATATGCCAATATCCTTCGGGATTTCAGGGGGTGTTATTCAAGTAAGCGGAGGATTCCCAACCCGAGTTGGTTTTGAAACACTGCTTAGATATGGGATCACATGAGATCCTTGTTTAGAAAACGGTGGTCCTACCTTAGTAGTTCCACTAGTTTCTCCCTCTCCTTCTCTTATGTTGCACGATTTTCACTCTTTTAGAGGATCAAAATGTAAATTTCCTGTAACCTGAAAACTCTGTTCAGATCGTCGAATTTGGCTATCAATCTCAGCATAGTTGCAGATGGTGAGCCATCTGCCTGAGGGATTATAGTAGGGCTTTCTCTAGGTATAGTTTGGTATCCTGCTAATGCTTGAGACACTGCTTTTCTTACGATTTCACCTATAAAATTTGTTCTCCCAAGGCTGACGATCCCTTGGGTTTCGTGGATATAGGTGGGGTGTTCTTATCTCTTTCTATCTTTTTATTCCTAGTCATTCATAAGAAAACCTATTCCTATTTAACCTCTATGGAATTGTTGAAAAATAGGATGAGGAGCAAGCACTTTAGTTGCTAGTTACACAAGTTCTTACCTCTTATTATTAAAACCCAAATATTTTACAACGTGATAAAAAGAAATCACTTTGAAACACTCTCCCCAGCAATGATGCGAAAATGTTGGTGCACTAAGATGTCATATTACAAGAAATCTGAAAACCTACATTAACATCAACCGAGGAAAAGTATTTTTATTTCAAGAGTGTCAACACTGTATATTCAATGATTTCGGAGGTCAATTCATAATGAAAGAAGTTGTAGTCATTGTAATTTTTAATGCTTATCTCTCTAAATTCAATCCAACCAATTACGAAATAAATTCGTAACACACTCTCAAGTTTACTTAATTGATTCTGCGAGAAACTGAATCAGAATGCAAATAGAAAGAAAAACTCTCAGAAATCTAATTGGTATTGAAACTAATTCATTTAAGATGAAGGAATGATATAACAAGTGAACAAAAAATAACCATATATCATGGAAAGCAATCAACCCTAGCTTTCAAATCTATGATAGTTTTACTTTAGAATGAACAACAACCTAACGCTGAAATTAACATAACGAATTCAATAAAGAGTATCACGCATATTAACACACAGCGAAATCTAGAATCTTGATTGAACAACAAACATGAACCAAAATCATCACTCATAATAATCATAATGGTGCTAACTTTACAAATTAACAATAATAAACAGTTATAGGAATAAATGTAAATAATTATAATACAATTGAAGTAGAAGATCTCCTATTGATTATGCCCAAAGTCTCCAGAAGTCCCAGTTGTTAGATATTCTGAATACGATAATGGATGAAATGCAACCTTCTTCACTAAAATCAATAATAGAGTTACAACATCACTATGATGAAAGTATTATATGTATAAAAATAAGAGTTACATCTATGAATTCCTAACTAGCTGTTCAATTTGCCTCACGGCTTTTTATAAATTTTGGAAAAATAAATGGATTGAAGTGAATCCTCGAGATCAAGGGATCCTAAGGATTTCACAACACTCAATATGATTTCATCATAGAATATCATTAGTCCGCCTGATCTTGCATTTTCTTCCATACTCAAGAAGTTTTCATATTTCCTTTATTGGTTACTACTCTTCTGTCAATTAAACAACAATCGTCCAATATGTGTACCTGCATATAAAGATAGTGAAAGTTAGTTTTTTATGCCTAGATTTATCTAATTTGTTAATAATTGATTTTTCTCAAATTCTGCTATTGTTTCACTAAAAGAAAAAAGACATTGGCGAGGGGCGAAAAATGTCACCATAAGCTTATTGGTGACTGTCAAAAGAGCCTTTGTCACCAAAAACTAAACTTCACCAAAGGTGGTGTTGCCAAAAGTATAGGTGTTTCAGTGACATTCAAAGTTTGTCACCAATAATGATTTATAGTGATGGATAGCGACCATCACCAATTCATATGAGAAATGGTAATGGACCATAGCCTCGGTTACCAAAAATTGAATGTCACCAAAATTACAAGTGTTATGGTGACATTCAAGGTCCTTCACGAATATCGATTATAATGACAGATAGTGACTGTCACCATTTCATATGAAAAACAAAGATTTATCGTGATGGATCTTTCATGGTCGTCCATATTGGTGCATTTATATGTGACGTTCGTTGACAGTCACCAAAATCTGCACTGCAAAAAGTATAGGTGTTGCGGTGACATTCAAGGTCCATCACGAATGATGACTATGATGATGGACAATGACCATCACCATTTCATATCAACAACAACAATTTATGGTTATGGACCTTTCATGGTCGTCACTATTGATGCATATATATGGTGGCATCCGTTGACCATCACCATTTCATATTTTGGTGAGGGTCAGAAAATGTCACCATAAGTTCATTGGTGATGGATAAAAGAGCCTCCATCACCAAAAAATAATCATCACCATTCCATATGGATATCAGGGCACAATGGAATTGAACCACCAACCTCATGCTTGTAAAGCAGGTGCTCTTCCATTGAGCGAGCACCCTTTAAAGAACTATACTTTTAAAAATTATATCTTGAAACTTCATAAATTGTAAATTCTACAACTTTCAATAAATTAAAGTCTCAACAATTTTTTACTAAAGAAGAAAAGCATCATCAAAGTTGTAGGTCCCTACCTAATGGTTATGGAAATTATCAAAAGTGGGTGGAGGAAAAAATAGCTATGTATAAGAGAATGAATATGTTCAGTTGAATACTCAATTAGAAGTGAAACCTTGAACACATTTATAACCTATAAATGACCTATAACTAGGAAATGCACCAAATATTGCATAGGAAATTTCATAAGTGGATAGCATATGGAAGAAGAGCATTGTTGAATATAGACGAAATATATTATAGGTTGAGAGAGAAAAAAATATCAATGTTGTTATTGTTGGGTGCTTGGATATCTAAACATTTTTTCAAATGTAACACGGTTCTCCAAAAACCATGAATGACATACGATAAAAAAATTTATATATATAATTTGGAATTTCACAAGTCTGCACTCAAAACATGACAACAACCAACAAATAGTTAAAATTGACTTGGAAAAAAAGCAATAGCTTCACCTTCATTCTTGAGTTGCTTCTATTTATTTGAATTGACTTGGACATTATTTATCTGACAAGGAATCAAAATTATAACTAGTATTAAATCCATCCAACACAGACTTTGGAGATCGCACATACATCTGTTTTTTTGTTCCCATGCTTGAAAACCATGGAGATCCTTGTCAATAGTAGAATAAGATGTGCGTCTGCTACTCAAGAAGACATTCCTTATTAACCATTTTTACATGAAAGAAACCAAAGAGACAACACAATCTCAACGTACACAAAATCCCCTACCAAAATATAATCATAACTTACCTAAGAATTCTAAAAGATGTTAATTAATAAACTTTGTATCTGGAGATTCTGTTTATTTAGATTTTAAAAAGACTTCATTGTAAAAAACTTTTGTCTATTTATCCATGCAATTATATCATAGCATATGTCATGCAGTAGCAATTTACAGTACCTAAAGTAAAAGGACAAATTTCCTCAAGAAAATATATTTAGAAAAGAGCTTTGAAATATATATGTTGGTCATCAAATCTTTAATTAGTTTAACAACAAACTAGTTGGAGTTTAAAAATCAAAATCATTCATAAGAAACAAACAGACAATGGCCAAAGTCATTATTCATATCAATAAAGCTAGAGTCAGTATTGCCATTACAGATAACTGAAATTTGGGTAGTGTTCTAATAGTTAGAGCTTATTTATAGGGGTGACTCGTCCATACCATCACTTTTTCCCCCGGTCTGTTGTGTCTGTAGATCCAAATCAGATAGCTAGCTATTCTCAAATTCTACCTTTTAGGCAATGATTTCTGGCTCACCCTTTAAAACAAAATTATAGCACTCCATTTGATTTTGTTTTGTCAAGAGAATTGGGAGGACCTTCCCATCCTCTATTTTACAACAATCAATAACCATTCACCAATAATATAAAGAATAACAGATACACAACAAAGGCCAAAGATGTGCTTGTTGTATACCTATGTTCTAAGATTCATTTGACCATACTCGTGTAAAGAGCTCACCC
Source organism: Pinus taeda (assembly GCA_000404065.3). Taxonomy (NCBI): domain Eukaryota; kingdom Viridiplantae; phylum Streptophyta; class Pinopsida; order Pinales; family Pinaceae; genus Pinus; species Pinus taeda. The sequence continues at coordinate 104,306 of APFE030706491.1, forward strand.
TAAAAAAATATCATCCACGTGGAATTTAAAAACTTTTTAAAATCAAGCTCCAGTAAACCAATCAAAATATGAACATCCTTTTGATCAATAAAATCTCGGACTTAAAATAAAAGGGGCCTAGAATTGAATGTTATATCAACCATGTTAGGTAACCAACATCGGGTGAGAAATACAAGCCATGCATATTTGATTAGTGAAATAATTGATCTGATAAACCTCAAAATCAAATAAATGAGTTATAGCTGAGAAATTCAAATAAATGACTTACAACTAAGACATGAGGTTGCCCTTTCAACCATGTCATTAAATAACTCTTATTTATGTCACCGACCATTAATGTTTTTCTAATACCAGGTGGAAGTGGTATCGTAACATTAACCTTTGAGAGAGTCTGTGTCCATGACTAATTCTCAAGATTCACTCCATTACCAGCATTTTGGGCTAGATAAGAGACATGCGAAAATGATCAGCATGAAAATGAAATCTACATCCTTGTAAAAAAGTAGGACGAAAAAAGATCCACAAATTGAAACAAACTATAGAATAACTCATTCCTGGAGCATGATTATCTTGTCATGAAAAACAAAAAAAGAAATAAGGAGAAATGTATTTTTTGGCACATTTTGATGATCATTTCGTTTTGCATATTCTATGAGCAATTGATGAAAAAAGTAAGATAAACCTTGTTAACATTAGGATTATAGTAAAACATAAAGGAACCGCTCCAACACATATATAATCCTAAACATAAATATCTATACATATATGTATTTATTGAGGACATTGTATTTTGAGAAAATATGGATGTCAAATCTTTGAAATAACACAACTTATGGTACCACTTCCTTACTAAGTCCATTCATTCGAGTATTTACAAAGTCGACTTAAGAATTTCTTCAAAGCTCAAAGTTAAAAAAATTAACATGTAGCCTAACAAAGCTCAGATTTGAAAAGGAGATAACCGAAACATGTAGAGTATATACCTCACGTTTATATATCCTAATTTTCAAAGATTGAAATGATACTTTTTAACATACTATTGTGAATTTAGCCCAAAATGCTAGAAAACAATTTTGATGATTATTTTTGTTAAAAATGGAAACTAGGGCCAAACTCCACTTTGAACAACTCCTTTGGGGAAGATAATTGTGGCTTTGAATTCCTCATTCAAGAGGAATACTACAAATAATAGATCCATTGTAAGAAGAAAAAGGTTGCATTGTTTGCAGTTTTTCAAGGGTTGGAGCAGCATGCTTCAGAAGTCCTAATCCAGAACCACAAAGATAATATCAATGACGACCTTAATGTGGTCATAAAATATCTCCATAAGCCAACTAAAGGGAGAATCATGTGAAATAAGGAAAGTCGTAGTAGAAAAGAGGTTTTTTGGATCAATCAACTTAGAAAGGAGTGGACTATTGTTGCCCTAACCAGACCAATCTTCTACAATGAAATGATTTGTCCTCTATGAACATACTGCCAATATTATAGGATTTAATGGATCTAAGAGAAGTGATGCCTAATCTTCATATTGGAAAGTTATTTTATATCATTATACTCTCTCTCTTTCTCCACTAAAAATTGGATGATAATAATAAGAAGATTTGATCAAGGGTTTTCCTCATCTTAGGGCTTTTCCTATGCTTGAGCCGTATTCTCATGTGTTTCTATCTTGGCATTTCTTCTTCATCTATCATTTATGTTCTTTTGTAAGTTATTTTAATCTAATGTCTAAGGTAATTGGTAAATGAATTAATGGGAATATGGTTGAATGAAGTATCTAACCTAAGAAAATAATATGTTAGCTGAAAATTAACATGGTATCTGAGCTCAAGTGAGGACAATTACAAGCTTGAAGAGATTGCAATCACTAAATAATTTCATTGATACCTCCAACTCTTTGTGGTAAATCAAGTTAGAGTTGAAATTTGGGCTATTTATTAAGGCCTTCTTCAAGCCCTAATCAATAAACATGGGAACCAATCCTAAAGATATTCAACTATCACAGGAAAAAGTTGGAAGACATGAAGGTATGTTCATGTACTTTATAACAGTCCTACTCAGTAAGCTTAATACTGTATCATCATTGTAATCTTATGGAAGGATATTTTCTATGATCCTTTGAGGTAAGGTTAGTCCTCTACAAATATATCTTTGAAGTACTATTCTCATCTCTAGAGGACTTATCACATGTAGGATATATCTATCTAAGATATATGGAATACTTTAGATAATAGGCATAGGTTGCATTCATTCTTTCATTACTTTTGAAGTTGAGATTCTTTCCTAAGAAGTTACAATCTTGGGCATCAATGAAGAGTACCAAATCCTAGACCAAAACATATTTTAGAAGGGTTCTTAAAATCTAAAATTGCTCCATCAAATTCTAAGCATCATTACCATGATCGTAGATTACTATCAATTGTTCAACACCCATTCTCTCTATCAGTGCGTATGGTTTTGGAAGGATATTTTTCTTTGAAGATAGAAATTTTCTACAATAGGGTCAAGTCACTATGAGGCCTTGCTTGAAGGATCGAATCATCTCACTTGATGGAGGAATAAGGCCAAGGGATTGCGTAAGAGAAAAGTTAAAGAAGGACCAGATTGATCTCAAGAGACAGATTATGGTTATGTAGGAGGTATTCATAAAATAAGGTTATCGATAATCTGAGGAGAGCAAGGTTCGATTAGTCAACACTGGGCACTTGAAGGTCATTTTACATAATCTCTCGGCCTCCTTGAAGATCATTGTTGCAGTTAAATTATAGTATATTCCTGTTGGCAAAAGCTGCAGTAAATATGTAGACTTGGTTATTATTATTTGGAAGGCTCATATCTGAACCCTATGGCATATTCAACTTTCTCGTTGACTTAAGCATGATAACCTTGTCATTAACATAAAATTGGCCTCTTTGAGAGAGAACTGATTCATTATACCATCCTACAACTCACAAGTTTATTGGATATCACCTTTAGGTCTGTGTGAGAATGAAAGTTTATGTTAGTTCCAGTATTCATATCCTGTCACCAAGGATCAAAATGGGCTCTTACTATGTCTGATTTTCAGAAATGTTTTCACATGAGTTTCAAGACAAATTATATCCTAAGTATGTTCATCAGAAGAAACTCAAAAAGAGCTTTCCAATGGTATATTTCACGTGCAAAACTATTTCCTTAATTAGAAGATATGATTGAAATGAATGATTGATTCGTGGTTAAGCATGACACATGTTTTCTTATAATTTTACATTGTGAAAACTTCCTTCACCTTTCTCATGGTTTATAGCTGCAAATCCAGTGAACTATGGTTTATTATGCGAGCTATAATGTGTGGAAGAATTAGTTTCAATATTATTGATTTATGAAGGATGTGATTGGCATGATTTTTGGGGGTTTTGTGGTCATTTGCTGCACACAGGGACAAGTTCACTGCAAAATCAGTTTCTGAAGTAATGGACATGAATTTTACAGAAGTGAAAGAGTTTTTTGTCAATCACATAACAAATTAAAAAAAATCTCCTTCCGTTTATGCACAAGTGTTAATATGTGGAAGATATGTAGTGATATCTGAAGCCTACATTAAAACAAAACAAAATGTTACTATGTGGAAGATATGTAGTGAGATCTGAAGCCTACATTAAAAGAAAACAAATTTTACATTTGTTTTACTCTTTTAGTCATTGTATTTTTGCACCATTTTGTAACAGATGGAAAGTAATTTTGACAAATCCAAGGAGGTTTTTGTCAACCACGAGCTACACAACAAAAACCTCTTTCATTTTATTCATGGGTTTCGTGAATTGGAATATTTTACTAGATATTCACAAACTACTTTTACAGATTTAAATATTAATGATTTCCTGTTTTAGAGATTACTTTGTGGCACAAATTCCGAGCAACTAGAACTGAATTTCCAAAATTTGAGAGACATTTTTCTCAAAAATAACATTATCTTCCAAAACCCTCTTTCATTTTTGTAACAAGTGTTATGATTCAAGAGATACAAATTCATCTTTGACCGCTCTTTTTAGAAATTCTCTCCCTATTCGTAGCAGGGAATGCCAAATTTAATGAAACTATTTCTATCTTTAGGGAGATAGTTGAGCTCGACTCCCTTAGTCCAGGGATGAGATAATTGTATATATTTTATGAATTTCAAAGTGTAAAAGGTTCAAATTTTTCAGGAGAGGAAAGATGTTATTGGACTGTGTAAACCTTAAACTTTTTTGAATATTATTTTTAATGGAGTAGTTTCTGCCCTTTAGATTTGGGATCCATCACCGTGTTTAATGTACAACATGTGTTCCTTGTAAGATCACTTACATACTTTGTTTTTTTTTCTAATTCTTGTTACAACATTTTCTAAGGGAATTGTTAGGAATCTATACATGCACGATGCTCCTTTCGCAATTATTTTGTTGTGAAATTTAGTGGTTATCTTTGTAGAATCCATCCTCTATTAGATGCTCTGCTCAGTAACCCTATGCTTCTCTTTCTTTTAAATTTTCCACTGTAGATACATCTCCTGATTGATTCCTGCAAGGCATTGGTCTTTTTTCTCTTTTATTCTCTCATTATATCTTTAATCTCGCTCAACATTGTGCTTACTTTGCCCCAAGTTTGCTCGTAAAAACTAGCCTCGATTCCATAGCCCAATGGTCCCTTCTCTTGTTGTTTTCAACTCACAATTATCAACCAAATCCTGATTCTTCATAGCTAGCCTAAGATTCATTTATTTCAGTCACCATTAGTTGGAAAAGAGAGAGAGAGAGAGAGCTATGGTCTGGCAAGGCTAGATTCTAGATCAAAAGCTTGGTCTGTGGTTACCTCAAAATTGCCTCTTCTCAGCCTTGAGGTTCATTCTGAGTGCTAACAGTTTAAATAAATCTTATTTTTCAATATTATGATAGAGGTAGACTATAGTAGCAAGACCAAGATGACTCTAGGGCAACGTATTGAATATAGAAAGGTACGTTTACAATTATGAATAACCGTATGAAAATTCTAGTTCTAAGTACATGCTATTGGATTAAATAAAACATGTCAATGAACATGTATGCATGTAGAAGTAACATATAGTTGAAGAAGACAAACTTTACAGTAAACCAATATAGATATTTTTTTAGGCCCTCATCTTGCTTAATATTTACTAGTATCAATAAGTAAGGGACATGCTCAATGCACTCTATTGTGGCATACTTCTGGGAATTTGTTGTCATGAGTACTTCATAGTTATGCAATAAGGATTTGAAGTGAGACATGCTTTCATCATTTACGGAGGTTTCACCATTATAATTCTTCTATAGAAACATTTTTCAGTACGAGTGTTTTGCAACTATAAAGGTACACAAATCTACTCAGTCAAAATATTGAAAATTAAAGGAGCACCAAGGTATATGTGTAGTTGGGGTATCAAAATTTAGTTGTAAGAGTTTCTTTGTCTAAAGATCATGATGCATTTGAAGGGTTTTGTATTAATCATTGTAAATAGGCCTACCATATATATCTCCAAATCATTTTGTGGATTGGAAGTTTGCTTCATTCTTTTAAGGGTTTCATTAAGCTCATTTACATGTGGTTTCATTCTCCATATGTAACTTAAGATAGTTTGAAATTCCTAGAAATAGAAGGCTCAACCCTCCACTCACTATTCTATGTATATCGTTCTCATGATTTGGTTATTCTGCTTCATTTGTACCACTATAGTATTAACATCTCTATAGCATATGGTCTCCAAGTTTAATAAAATATCACTAAGACTTGTGCCAAAAAAATTGGTATATATGTCATATTATTGTTCTTCTTCTTCATGTGGAAGGCATAAGAATTTTAGAAAAATAATGAAAATAAAAACTATGGATATGTTGGAACCCATCAATTTTCCTTTTCTGTATATGGTAAGAGACAAATAAAAGTCCATGACGATAGTAATTATGTGCATGTGAAATCATGATACTACTTGGAATGACAAGCAAGCTACTAATAGTGACTAGTGGTAATTGTAGGTGGTCAAAAAAATATAAATGGAAGTTTGTATCCAAGGATTTTAACAATCATTGTTTGTTCCTAATTGAGATAGTTTAAGGAGCCCAATATAGAGATAAATTATGAAAAATCCTTAGTGATTGAGTATGGTTGGGGAGGATATAAATATATCCTCTCAAGTGTCTTAGATAGACCAAGAAAATTGTGTATAATCATACTCAGTCACTAAGGACTTTTAGTAATTCATGTGTGAACTTTAAATTAATTAGGATAATATCCCGAGAAAATAGAAAACACATTAAATTGATTGGATTTAAAATATTTGAAAAGATAAGTACTTTTGAAAAGATTGATTTTATGCTTGCAGGGCCTTCCCTGTGTGGTCAAAGATTGTTGATGTTGTTTGTAAAGCTGAATTGATAGTAGTAGGTCTCCAATCACGTTGCTTCTGCTTCACCAAATCTGCAATGGTAGATATATGTGTTGTCGCCATGCTTGTCCCTGATATCATGACAAATCATTCTCCTTGATAATTGACTTCATCAATGCCAGTAGGAGACTATGCTGCCCATATTAGAGGCCCGGGAGCTAGAATATATAACTTTAAAACATCAATGTCCTGAAAGTTGGAATCCTTAATATCTGGCCCTCTATAAGAATAGAATGCTTCTTGAGGAATTGTACCTTCATATATAGGCTTCAACCCATTTCCAATGGAAGCCTTAGCTCCAAAACTTATGGTTTGAGCTAATGGATCCCTTATTGTTGATGTATTTTAGTAATCTACAAGAATATGTGTTTGATCTACTTTTTTTATAACAATTCCAAGAATTCCAACTAGAACTGGATCAAATTTAGGACTTGGAGACAGATTTTCAAAAGCCAAAATGAACCCAACTGCACCTAAACTCTTTGCAATTATTAATGAATGTCTTATAGATGGAGCACAATATGCAAAGTTGTATGAATATCCAAAAACTAGAATGTTCCCCTAAATCACAGTCTTGTTAAAATCTTCAAGGGTTTCATAGTCAGATGGATTGCATATCATAGCTTATATTTCCATTTTATGGCAGCTTGATATTTATTAGACCTAGGAATGTCTCAAAGAGATTCCCACTCTGAATTACAATTTTCAACAAGCTTCCATTTATGACCATTCATATCTAAAAAAGAATTAGGTGTTGAGATATGGATCATATCTAGCTTTTATACATATTCATTTTCACACCAATATGCTGACTCTTCTTTTTCATCTTGTGCAACAACTAGCAGCTCATGAATATATTCTTCCTCAGATAAATTCGCACAATCTGGAATAAAGATTCAATAATTGAAAAAAAAAAGTTTCTCTATATCCTTCATGAACTTTGACATTCTCTTCACAGTTACCTGATTCCTCAATGAAATTCACCTCGAAATTCGTGATGATTTCATCAATCCCATCCTTATGAATTGTATGATCATTTACTTGCATTTCAGTTACTGCAAAAATTTCTTCATTTTTCTGATCATCTTGATAGAGTTCAGACCCAATTTTATCTGCTAGTGATTTAAGCAAAGCATCTTAGGGAAGATCAATGTGTGCATTTGCTTCAAGCTGAAGATGGAGCGAGTAATTTTGTGCTTCATTTTTAAAGCTTAAGTCTTTAGGAGCAGACAAATCCTCAACATACAAACAAGGTAGTTGTTCCAAAATTTCTAAGGTTGGGAACTCATAAGGTTTTTTCCTCAGCCAGAACTGGATGGTCCTTTTCCAATTTATTAGGAACTGGAAAGGAACAAATTGAATCTTTCCCACTAGAGACATAGTTCGATGCCAATTTGGAAGAGACTAGAGATTCCACATTCAAACTATCTAACCTTTTATTATTTGGGGAAGTGTCAAACTCTTCAGTAAAGTTGATAGATGTGTCAGAAGATAAGCTTTCGCTAGAAACATAGTTCTACTCCAATTTGGGATAGGCCTCAGATTCCACATTCAAAGCACGTAAATTTTTTAGATTTGATTTTGGCTTTTCAAACAGCTCAAAGTCTTCAACAAAGTCAAGAGAAATGTTAGAAGCTATGTTTTTTTATAGTAGAGTTGCAACCTGGTGGAAGGATATCCTGAA
>APFE030706501.1:0-12123 GCA_000404065.3 Pinus taeda
AGAAGTTGTGGAAGTAGCATATATGAATCAGAGTTTGGAAATGAAAAAGTTTTATTAATGTGATAATACTAATTCACCCCCCTCTCAGTATTATTTCCAACATAGTTATGACTATTTTCCCCAGATCACCTGTTTGGAATGTAATTTAGGAGTCTACAAAAAGACCAACTTCCTCAAATCATATCTCTGCAAATATTGTGTGAAAATCTTTGAAATTCAGGCCCGAGGTTCTACGCGATTTCTTCTAAAATGGGTTTTCTTTTGTAGCATCTGAAACATCGCAGAAAAAGGGTTATAGTGAAAATTCCATGATGACCTGTTTGGAGCAGCGAAACCCTAGAATTCAAGGCTCTAATACCAAATGTTATGAAATCAGCTCACAAAAAGATAGAAAAGATAGATGAACGCCCTGGAAATAAGCCTCTTCGAGGGGGAAACCTCCTTTACATTACACAAATGAACAATTCTTTGATTATACAAATGACAAGACCTGATTTCTATATATACGGGTCTAAGGAGTCATAATATAGTCAGAGCCGACATAACAATAATAATGTAAGTGCACAATAATAACAATAGTGGGCTTCTATGGGGTACAATAGTAACAATATGGGAACTACATGGGTACAACAATATAATAAGTAGGTTGTACTAATAACAATAAGGGGTTACACTAATAGTATAGGGGCCTAACAATGAGAACGACATTGAATCCATAAAGAAAGAACTGAGGAAAGGTTTTGAAATGACAAATTTGAGCTATGTTCACCACTATTTTGGTATTGAAGTAACCCAACATCAAAAGTTTATATTCATCCCTCAGAAGAAGTAAATTGGAGGTTTGTTGAACATGTTTGGCATGGTTGAGTGCAATCCTTTAACTACTCCAATGGAATAGGATGTAAAGCTCACATCCATTGAAGGAAAAGAATTTGAGGTTGTGGCAAAGTATAGACAAATCGTACAAAGTCTCAAGTACCTGACTACTACCAAACCATGCATTTCATTTTCTATTAGAATCCTCTCTAGGTTTATACAAAATCCTTTTGAGGGTCATTACTCTATTGAAAAAAGAGTTCTAAAGTATTTGAAGGGAACTCAAGACATTGGACTGAAGTATACATAGGTGGGTGACTTTACCTTGATTGGATACTCTTATTCAAACTCTGATAGAGATAAATAAGTCGAAGTATCTACTTTCGGTTATTTTATGAGTCTTGGATCAAGAGTTGTCTCCTAGAGGTCACATAAACAATAAAAAGTATAATATGTGGCAACAGTTGAAGAAACCAAGGAAATTGTGTGGCCCAGGAAAATTCTGGAAAATTTGTAGGAGAAACTAGTAAATCCAACTCCTCTTTTGATTGACAATAGTTCTACAATAAATCTGGCCATGAAATCAAAGTTCCACGATCAAACGAACCACATCAATACAAAATACCATGTGATTCGATATCATCTTGAGGCTAAAACAATTCACCTATGGCATTGTTCCAAAAATGAGAAGATTGTAGACATCTTCATGAAAGTGCTTAGAAGGGAAAAGTTTGAAAGATTCAAAATGATTCTTGGAAACACCAACATCCCTTTAGATAAGGAGGGGAATGTTGAATCCTATTCTTTACAATTAGGAAAACTTATGTAAATAGAAAAAAATAAAGGAAGTTAGACGATGAAGAGACATTGAGAGATGAAACCTAACAATCTCCCTCTCCTTGTATATGCCCATATTATCTCTTAATTCAAAAAAAACTTTCATTCAGATTTATAAACCTAGCCTCCCAGGAAAAACACTTAAAATAATCATATTGGATAAACGAAAGTAGTAAGCATATGATGGAATAAAAAAAGAACAATACTTAGACATTTTTTTTCATTTTTATGGCATGTGAAGCATCAAGGGGCTCACACAAGATAATTGAAAAAGTCTAGTTTGAAGACGAGGGTAATATGTAGCACATGGGATGAACATATCTAGTTACCGTGCAAGCATGTAGAGAGGAACCCATTAGAATGAGTTGAATTAGCCAGAGTGGGCATGGTGGTATAGCGCATTAGTCAAGTGAGTGCAAAGGAGAAAAAATAACTATTAAGGCGGGTTGGGCCAAACTATCATTTGGAAAAGTATGTAATATATAACATTGACCCATTCGAAATGGAAGAATGCAACCTTCTTCAATTTGGAATGATTTCTTGTAAATGCGACAAGGGAGTTGGCTAAGGCAAAAAGCATTTGACCAAGTACCATTTGGATGATAAGTGCTAACGTGATATGAAGAGTTGGAGAGGAAATGCATAAATTTATGGGTTTGGATAGTGTGCGATCACCCAATGTCTAACATGACTGGGTGGGTCATTGCGAAAGTCAAGACACAATTTTCTTATATGAAAAAGTGTAGGGATATAGATTATTATTAGTAAGAGGAAAACATAAGCATGTAAACACAAGACAAATAAATACACAAGTTTATACTTGAATAAATATTTTCTATTCATTAATTATTCTCTCATATACATCCATTGAGTTATGACTATTCTCTCTTCTTGCTTCACATTACAATGACCAACCACAAACATATAAACACCAAAATTTTTAAATATGGAATCATGCAAAATATACCTCTCATTTCCTTATGCAAACTAAGACTTCACGGTTTAACTAAATTTTTCTAACTTCCCTTTAGCTTAAATGAACATTTTTCTTTTACTTGACTCAACTTTTCTCGAAAAAGCATTAACCTTCTAACTGTGGTTCACTTGACTTCGAATATTAGACTGGGATTTATTTCCTTATTTATGAGAGTAACTACTATTTATAAAAATATCCCTTAATTATGACCATGTGACTCAACCTTAACTTAAATGTGACTCAACTATGCATGCTATGCTTGGAATCAAGACTCAATTTCTTTTCTACAATGCAGTGTTTTCTTTTTCATTTCTTCCATATTCTATACCCTTCAAACTGCTTCATTTTCAGTTGTGATTTCTTGATGTAAGCACCATATTTCTTCACTTGCTACTACTGCAATTTTCCTTTGACTTCTTCTATATTTTTTATAAAAAGCAATTCTAGAGCCTATCTTCTATAACTTCCTCTTGAATTTTTTATTCACTCATGGATTATGACCAAAACTCTTCAATTTCAAACTATGAACTTTTCCATTGCTTCTTCTGCTTCATATTTTTCATCTTCTTTTTTCCATATTTCTTGATAGTATAATTTGATCTCTTCTTGACTACATTGTTGAAAGATTGTTTCAATGCTTTCTTCTTCATCTTCAGAAACTCCCATGCCCTTTCCTACATTTTTTTTTTCATCTTCTCTTTCAGTCGTAACTTGTTGGCATTTTGACATAGGTTTGGCACTATGGCACAGGTGTTGTCCTTGATGGCAACTATCTCAGATGACAGATCACAGTTCAGGCTCGTAGAATGAAGGAAAAAGAAATATACGCAGCTTCCACTTAACAAAGTCGTGTGTAGAGGCGGGATCGTTGATCAAAAGGCATGTATTCGTATGCACGCACTTTCATGCAAGGAAAAGTGCGTACATGTGGGAAAACTTGTTTTTAGTCCATGGTATTTAGTCCTTGGTATTTGGACCTATGGTTTTGGACCATGGTATCTCATCCAAAGTGTTGAACCCAGCTATTGGGTCTTAAGTATTGGTTCTAAGTGGCGTTGGACCATGGTATTGAGTAAGGCCTAAGACTATAAAAGGGGATGGAGATCATTAGGTAATGGCACTCAAGGATTGAATATATTATGAGGAGCAAGATCTAGAATACTAGTCATTGGGTTATGGTGCATAGCTGTATTTCAACCAAGGAGAAACCTGAGCGCTAGAACAAGGATAAGTTCTATTGATGGGTCAAGATCTTAAGGCTTGAATAGAAGTATCTTTTTGTGATTTTTATTTGTTATATTTGGCACATGAAGTGATCTATAAATCTGATAATATAGGTACAACTGATGTTTGAATAACTGAAAATGGTAAATTATCTTTTATAGATCTGTACGAAGGTTTGGCATAGCAAAGGCGCATATGCACGTTGGTTCAATAATTCAAAACAACATATACACAGGTTTTCCTTAATACAAAATCGTATGCACACAGGTTCTTCATCTTGAAGTAGCGTACATCTTGTAAAATATGTTTTACCTACTTCTATTTATTACTACAGTAGCCTGGGTTCAGGATTGCTGTCTTGTTATTGTTACTGTATTCTGGTTACAACATTCAGAGAAGTGATTGATTGATTCAATTTTGGTTGGTGCAAAGGGGATTGGTTGATGCAAATACATTTGATGTTCCATTGATGTTATTTATGGATCTAGTCTAAAAATTTATGAAACGTGGTCCCTGGAAGAAAAGAGAAGGTTTTCGACTTCTGTAGGTCAGTGCATATGCACTAGTATATCAGCTAGTACAAGAGCTAAGGGGGTTGCAGCTCCCTTCCAGGAGAAGCTGGAAAATGAGAGAAGGTTGTAACCTTCTGCAGGTAGAAGCCTACATACTGGTATAAGACTGCACCAGTACAGAAATATTGTAAAAGAAGCTTCTTATTAATAAGAATATAGAGACGCATTGCAGTAGGTGGTTTTCACCCACATTGGGTTTCCACCTTATATCTTGTGTTCATATGTGTGATGATCTATTCTGTTTACTGCACTTGTTTACTATTCTTATGGTTAATGAAGTTCTGATGCACTGATTAAATATCAAATGGATTAACTAAATCTTAAGTTTATTGGATATACGCTGGTTTCTTTAGACATAGTTGCGTGTATACGCGGTTCACATATCTAAAGTAGCAATCTTTTTATAATTTATATCTATTTATATAGTTTATATATATATATATTATAGTATAAGTTTGAGAATGAAAAATTGTTGACTTATAATACTGTTCACCCCCCCCTCTAGTATTATTTCCAACAATTGGTATCAGTGTAGGTCCTTCAGAAGAAGCTTGATCACTTGAAGGAAGATCTATCATCATGAGCAACTACGAAAAGAGGCATCCATCAGACCAGCGATCTTTGATGGGAGAAACTTCGTTTATTGGAAGGTAAGAACCACAGCCTATCTGCAATCTCTTGGTACAAAAGTTTGGGATATCGTGGAAGGAGGATACACATTTCCATCAGCAACTCCTATAGATCCGGATGGTAAAAAGAAGTATGAAACAAATGCAAAGGCTGTCAATACTCTATTGGGGAGTTTATCTCAATCAGAATTTGTCAAGGTTATGCAACTCAAAACCGCCAAAGAAATATGGGACAAGATGATTCTAAGCTATGAAGGAGACGATCACGTAAAACCTGCAAAACTACAATCTCTCAGAATTCAATATGAAACTCTCAGAAAGCATAATGATGAAAGTGTGGCTAATTATTTCCAAGGTATAGATGAGATTGTTAATTGCATGAAAAACTTGGGTGAAGAGATAAAAGAAGCTACTTTAGTTGAAAAAGTTTTAAGATATTTGTCTTCTAAGTTTGAATCAAAAGTTTCGGCCATATAAGAAAAGCAAAATCTTTAGAGTATCACCATTTCATAGCTACACAAAATCCTAACTACTTTCGAAATGAGAAAAGCGGGTCCATCAGATAGGAGAGAAGCCACATTCAAAGCTTCAAGAAAAGGAGAATACAATGAGTTAGGGCATACATAAGAAGGAGAGGAAGAATCAAACTATGTCAAGAACCTTCAACTGGGTTATGGAAGATTCAGAGGTAAGCTAGCTTTCAAATGCTTTGCTCGTGGAAGAGTCGGTCATTATGCAGCGAAATGTCCTCATAAAGATAAGCTTGATAAAGGTAAGGAACCAGTTAAATGGAACAGAAAACAGAATGTAAGTAAGAAAAGTTATTGTGCACATGAAGACAATGATGGACTCTCAAATAGTGATTTAGATGAACATGGTAATGATTATAGACTTTTTATGGCTTTTGAAGATGATGATTTCTTGGATGCTATAGGTGAAGATGACCTCTATGAAGAAATTTCTAAACTTAAAATATGTTTAGAAGAAAAGAGTATGATCATATATACTCTGGCATTCCAACTTGCTAAAAGGGAGAAACACAATGAAAAGTTAGAATGTGAAATTGTGGGACTTAGAAAAGATATTGAGAAAACAAAAGCTCTTAATCTTAGATTTTCTAAGGGATATGAAACTTTAGATGAGATTATCAAAGTGCAACGTTCTCCTATAATCAAGATAGGTCTTGGATATAATGAAGAAGCATCTCAAGCATAGAAGCCATCCACCTCCAAAAGTTATCTTGATGCAGTAAGAAGAAGTGCACTAGTTGACAATCGTCAGCAGAGGCATAAAGCAAATCACCAGGTAAATCAGGGTCAATCTACTTCAAGGATGAACAAAGATCACCAAGTAAATCATGGTCAATCTACTTCAAGATTGAATAGAAGCTACAACCAAATGAAAGCAAATCATTCTCAATTTTCCTCAAGAATGAATGTCAATGGAAACCACAATCACCTAGTTAGTAGATTTGATAATCACAGGAATTTCTTTAATGGCCAATGTTTTTCATGTAATATCTTTGGACACAAAGTTACTCAATGTGTTGCCTACAAGACCATCATGACTCGAGAAGCATGAAATCAAAGGAGTGTGACTGGGATCATGAAGAGGACCTACAATAACTTTTCTTCTCTTGAAAATGAAATAGAATGCTCTATTTGTAACAACTTCGGTCATGAAGATTCTAAATGTAGGAGCAAGTTTTGGCAAACATCTCAGAAGGAGCAAGCTCCATTGGGTCCCAAAACATGGAGAAAGAAAGAACCACAACCAGAAAGATGTGGTATAGCCTTATATGCGGAAGGACAGTAAAATCAGTGGTACATTGACAATGGATCCTCGAAACATATGACAGGTGATAAAGAAAAACTCCAGTCATATAGTGCCTTGGAAAAAGAAAGGAAGGTATCATTCGGAACTGACACCCTTGCACTCATAAAATGTAAAGGTTTTGTTCTTTTGAAGGAAAAAGTCAAAGTTGGAAATGTTATGTATGTTGATGGCTTAAAGCATAATCTATTGAGTGTTAACCAAATGTGTGATCAAGGAAATGATGTAATATTTCGATCAAATGGATGTATTGTTTGGGAGATTGATACAAGAGAAATAGTAATCAAAGGCATAAGAACTCCAAATAATTTATACATACTCAAGGGAGGAAAAAAACAATGCTATCTAAGAAAGAATGATGAACACTAGCTATGGCACATAATATTGGGGCATCTAAGCTTCCCTACAACAAGGAAAGCATGCAAATATCAGGCGGTTCATGATCTCACTAACATCAGAATTCCAGACAATACAATATGCAAATCGTGTCAGTTTGGTAAGCAAACTAGAACTAATTTCCTTGAGAAGGAAGGATCAGCTAGTAAGCCACTTGAGATTTTCCATACTGATTTATGCAGTCCATCAAGGAAAACGTCACCTCGAGGAGAAGAATACTTTATATTGTTCATTGACAACTTTTCCAGGATGTGTTGGATAGGACTTCTAAAGCATAAATATGAAGCTTTTGAAAAGTTCAAAGCTTTCAAAGCTTTGGTTGAAAATGAATCAGATTGCATAATCTAATGCCTTAGATCTAATCAAGGAGGGGAATTTACCTCGGATGAATTTTTCGACTTTTGTGAAGAACATGGAATAAGAAGGGAATTCTCTACTGCAAGGACTCCTCAGCAAAATGGATTAGTGGAAAGGATGACCAGAATGGTTCAAAAAATGGCTTGTGCTATGCTTGATGAGTCTAGAACTCTTGCAACCTTTTGGGGTGAAGCTGCATTTTCCACCGTTACTATTCTCAACAAAACAAATGTCTACGTAAACAACACTCAAAATCCTCATGAACTTTGGTATGGTAAGATTCCTACGATAAAATACTTCAAAGTTTTTGGAAGCAAATGTTACATCAAAAGGGTTGAGGAAAACCTTGGCAAGTTTGAACATAGAGAAGATGAAGGCATTCTCCTTGGTTACTCTTCCCGAAGTAAAGGATATAAGTGTTACAATAAAAGACTTGGAAAAATTGTTGAAAGTATTGATGTGGTGGTTGATGAAGTAGGTGCCAGCCCAAAGCAGATAAAAACCAAATATTTTGAAGATGAATAGGACTATCATTCAACTTCAAATCAAAATAATGATGAAGAGGGAACCTATGAGGCACTAGAAGAACAAATAAGGGTAGAAGAAAAGACTCCATCCAGGTACATACAAAAGAATCATCTAGAGACTCAAATTTTGGGGAAAAAAGAGGCAGGTGTTCAAACATGAAGAGCTATAACAGAAGCTTCAAGCTATCTAGAATTGCTCTCCTCCATCGAACCATGAAATATAAGTGAAACATGCAAAGATGAATGATGGGTCAAGGCCATGAATGAAGAACTTGAGCCAAATTGAAAATAATAACACTTGGGAATTAGTTCCTAGAACTAATGATAAGAATGTCATAGGGACCAAATGAATATTCAAAAACAAGCTGAATGAAAATGGAGATGTTATTAGAAACAAGGCCAAACTTCTTTGTAAAGGTTATGCTCAACAAGAAGGTATAGAATTTGAAGAAACTTTTGCACCGGTTGCTAGACTTGAAGCCATAAGAATGTTACTTGCTCTTTCTAGCTTTCAGAAGTTCAAAGTATATCAAATGGATGTGAAATCTACCGTTCTAAATGGAGACTTAGAAGAAGAAGTGTATATTGAGAAACCAGATGGACTCATCCTTGGAAATGATCCAAAACATGTATGCAGACTCACAAAGGCTCTCTATGGTCTTAAATAGGCTCCAAGAGCTTTGTATTATCGTCTAGACAAATACCTCCGTCAACAAGGCTTTTCGAAATGATCAACGGATAGAAATCTATATATAAAAATTGACAATGATAAATTGCTAATACTTGTTGTGTATGTTGATGATATCATCTTCGGTAGCAATGAAGAAGCCATGTGTCAAAACTCTGCCTTAGTGATGCAGAAAGAATTTGAAATGTCCCTGCTTGGTGAGCTGACATATTTTATTGGTTTACAAGTCCAACAAAACAAACACGATATCTTTCTATCACAAACCAAGTACCTCAAGTAGATCTTGAAGAAATATGGCATTGAAGATTTGAAACCAGTATGTACCCCTATAGTAACAAGATGCAGTCTCAGTGCAAATGATGATTCAGCAACAGTACATAAACCAACCTATAGATCCATGATTGGTAGTCTACTCTATCTGATAGGTGCCCGACCAAAAATCATGCATGCAGTTGGAATAGTTGGAAGATTCAACGCAAATCCAAAAGAAGCACACCTTCAAGTGGTTAAAAGGATTTTCAAATATCTTCAAGGAACACAAAACTATAGCTTAAGGTATCCTAGAGATACAGATCTCACACTTCATGCATATACAAATGCAGATTGGGCAAGAAGCGTGGATGACCGAAGAAGCACTAGTGGTGGTGCATTATTTATGGGTTCCAGATTAGTATCTTGGTTTAGCAAGAAACAAAGTTCAATTGAATTATGTACAGCTGAAGCAGAATATGTGGCTGGTGCATCTTGTTGCACACAACTCCTTTGGATGATGCAAACTTTCCAAGACATTCAAATCACTTGTACTCCACCTATATCCATTTTATGTGATAATACAAGTGCAATCAGTATTTCAAAGAATTCAATCATGTATTCAAAGACCAAGAACATACCTATCAAATATTATTTTCTTTAGGAACAAGTGCTTGAACAAAAGGTCAAATTGGAGTATGTTCCCTCCAAGGAACAGGTTGCTTAGATATTCACAAAACCACTCCCCAAGGAGACATTTGAATACCTCACACAAAAGCTGGGAGTAGTTGGTGCATCATCTTACTGTTGAAATTTATCTGTTTCAAGGAAAAGTGGTTGTACGTGAGTTTCACGAGGAGCACCCGCGTACATACGCCAGTTTCTGTGGATACAATCACGTATATGTTGATTTGAATAATATCAGTGGGCCAGACTCAAGATGAAAAGAGTCAGATATGGGTCTGACAGAGACCATCTGCCAGAGGTTCAAGGGGAGAATTTACTTCTAATAATGCATTGTTTGCATTACCTTAGAAGATCTTGGTACTACTTCATAATTGTTTTTTATTCAGGTGGAACAGGTGTAGAGGGAGATCATGGTTGCTAGTCTGGATGATGATTGAAAGATGCTGTTGATGATAGTTGCTGATGACTATCATAGTCTTGTATTAGATATTTAGTCTTTATGTCATGTATTTCTTTTATTATCAAGGTCATGTAACGGCTTATTTTGGTTTGCCCATTATGCCTGGGACGATGATGTAATATTTTTGTTTTATCGTGTGTAAACTATTTGTATATCCCCACTTGGTTCGGAGATGGATGTATGTATGAGTCTTTGGTGATAGGAAGGTAATTGATGATGTATAAAGTCATGTTATTTCTTGTAGAACATCTTTTTGAAGATCTTCCCTACAGTTAGGGGGAGCATGGATAACATAGTAGAGCAAAGATTTCAGCATGTACTCAGGGGGAGCATAACCCTTTGACCTTGATGACAAAGGGGGAGAATGACTTTGTGTGACTTGGGGTTACCATCAAGTCTAAAGAGGAAGATTGTTGGCATTTTGACACAGGTTTGGCACTATGGAACAGGTGTTGTCCTTGATGGCAACTCTCTCAGATGACAGATCACAGTTCAGGCTCTTAATATGAAGGAAAAAGAAATATATGCAGATTCCACTTAACAAAGTCACGTGTACACGTGGGATCGCCAATCAAAAGGCACGTATGTGTATGCACACAATTTCATGCAAGGAAAAGTGTGTACATGTGGGAAAAATTGTTATTAGTCCATGGTATTTAGTCCTCGGTATTTGGACCTATGTTTCCGAATCATGGTATCTCGTTCAAAGTGTTGAACCCAGATATTGGGTCCAAAGTATTGGTTCTAAGTGGTTTTGGAACATGGTATTGAGTAAGGTCTAAGATTTTAAAAGGTAAAGGAGATCATTAGGCAATGACACACAAGGATTGAATATCTTATGAAGAGCAAGATCTAGAATACTGGTCATTGGGTTATGGTGCATAGCTCGATATGAACCAAGGAGGAACCTGAGCATTAGAAGAAGGATAAGTTTTATTGATGGGTCAAGATCTTAAGGCTTGAATAGAGGTATCTTTGTGTGATTTTGATCTGTTATATTTGGTGCATGACTTGATCTATAAATCTGATAATCTGGGTATAACTGATGTCTGAATAATTGAAAAGGGTAAATTATCTTTTATAGATCTATACATAGGTTCAGCATAGCAAAGATGTGTATGCACGCTGGTTCAGTAATTCAAAAAAATATATACATAGGTTTGCCTTAATACAGAAGCGTATGCATGTAGTTTATTCATCTTCAAGTAGCGTACATCTCATAAAATACGTTTTAGCTACTTTTGTTTGTTGTTGCAGTAGTCTGGGTTCGAGATTGATGTCTGGTTACTGTTACTGTATTCTAGTTACAACATTCAGAGAAGTGATTAATTGATTCAGTTTTGGATGGTGCAAATGGGATTGGTTGATGCAGATACATTTGATGTTTGATTGATGTTTATGGATCTAGTTTGAAAATTTATGAAACGTGGTCCCCGGAAGAAAAGAGAAGGTTGTAGCCTTCTGTAGGTAAGTTCCTACATATTAGTACATCAGCTAGTACAAGAGCTAAGGGGGTTATAGTTCCCTTCAAGGAGAAGTTGGAAAATGAGAGAAGGTTGTAACCTTCTACAGGTAGAAGCTTGCATACTGGTATAAGACTGCACCAGTACAAAAATATTGTAAAAAGAAGTTTGTTATTAACAAGAAGATAGAGACGCATTGCAGCAGGTCGTTTTCACCCACATAGGGTTTCCACCTTATATCTTCTATTCATATGTATGATGATATGTTCTATTTACTTCACCTATTTACTGTTCTTATGGTTAATGAAGTTCTGATGCACTATTAAAAATCAAATGGATTAACTAAACCTTAAGTTTACTGGATATATGCTAGTTGTGTGTATACATGGGTTCACATATCTGAAGTAGC